>JAOZGT010000006.1:1505643-1623143 GCA_035578325.1 Coelinius sp. EB29
ATTAATTTTTTGTCACTCAGTCCGTAAGGCGACGTTTTATGGCCGCTGCGCGGCCATAAAACCCACTCGGCTTCGCCTCGGCCTACAAACTCACAATCGCCAGAAAAGTTCTTCACGGCCTCAGTGACGAAATCTACTATGTGAACATTGTTATTAAAACAATAAATTTTTCTACTCTCTGCTCTCTTGAATATATCTTATATCTTATTGTATTGTTCATAGTGCTATCTTGTTGAACATATATGCATGCAGCAAACGATGGATTATGAGCCAATTCTTCTCAGCTTGATTCTACAAAGGTTTATACAGTGCTTAACTATCCTCATTCGTTTTCATCGACGATCGCGACGTACACGTGTACAGACAATACTCGAATCTTCTCATTTAGACTCTGTTTGTTATGCAGTATTTGATTCTGAGGGGTATGGGGTTTGAAAATACTGGATGAAAAATCGGGGCGAAGATTTTTGGATCACGACAGTGCTAAAGGACTATGATGACGACGACTGGATTGAAACATTTCGAATGAACCGTGAGTTTTTCATGTCATTGGTGGATGAGCTACGTCCAGTCTTGCAACCAGCCTTCACAACTCTCAAGTCACGTGAACCTGTCTCACCAGAAAAACAAATGGCAGTTGCACTCTATTTCTTAGGTAGCACCAGTGAGTACAGAACGGTTGGGAATCTCTTTGGCATTCACAAGAGTACCGTTTATCGTTGTGTTAATCGCGTGGTCAATGCCATAATATGTACGAAATTGATGACGCGATGGATTTACATGCCTGATGAAACCGAGTGTGAGAAGATCTCAAATGATAATTTTACAAAACACAAAATCCCCAGAATAATAGGTACGATTGATGGATCTCATATAGCTATGACCCCGCCAGCTGATGGGTATCATGATTGTGTAAACCGTAAAGGATGGCCTTCGATTGTTCTTCAAGCTGTGGTAGTAAATTTTTTTCAGTAATAGTCACCCAGAAATTTTAAAATTTCATTTTTCTAACAACAAAACTTTCTAATTCAGGTTTCGAAACATTTATATTGGATGTCCTGGATTAAGCCATGATGCTTGGGTTTTTAAAATGTCCAACATATTTAGGAACACGTCTGAATTGATTCCACAAGTAAGCAATTGATTTTCTCCCAATTCCTGTCAAAAAACCTTGTCAGTGTCAACTCAATCATTTACATACATACCCAAGATTGGATCTAGGTTCTCCAGTAGATTTCTCATAACCTTAAGCATTATCATACTCATCAGTAATTATTTAGAAAATCTTAAATGTTTTAATAACTTATTACCATCACTTACGGAACATGTAATCTCATTTGAATTTTCGAAATTCTTTGTTCTCTCAAATGAAATACTAGTAATTAAGAAAGAAAATTCAAAGATTCTGACTCGATTCCTGATTGAATAAAAACCAACATTCCAATGAAACAGTAATCAATTAATCATTCACATCTTACTAAAAGGGATAAATCCATAAATTCTTCAACTAAATGACGCTGAAACTAGCATATGATTCTGGCATACACAGTGGATTACCTTTTGGGGCGGACTGTACTGTCTTCAATTTTTACTTTCTTATATTGTAGAATCGCGTCATTGAAATTTTTTTCATTGTAAATTGTGAACTGCCCCTCCCCCTTCCTTTTAAAATTTATTTCATCCCTCCCGCATCATGCGGGTGGTTTCCACCCCCTTTCCAAAATCAACTCAGTGGCATTATTTACAATGACGTAATTTGAGTTTTGCAATGACGTAATTTGAAGGGAAAAAAAAATATATTTTTGTAAATAATTCCACTGAGTTGATTTTGGAAAGGGGGTTGAAACCACCCGCATGATGCGGGAGGGATGAAATAAATGTTAAAAGAAAGGGGGAGGGGCAGTTCATAATTGACAATGAAAAAAATTTCAATGACGCGATTCTATAATATAAGAAAGTAAAAATTGAAGACAGTACAGTCCGCTCCAAAAGGTAATCCACTGTGTATGCCAGAATCGTATGCTAGTTTCAGCGTCATTCAATTAATTTTAAATTTCTCCAATTATTGTTGCAATTAATTTGAAGATTAATGAAAAAAAAATCTTTGTCAAGTCCATTGAGCTCAGATAGATTAAACTTTGAATATTAGAATAAAAAAAGTTGCGTGTAGACTACGCGCGACAGAAGTGAAACTTCTTTACTGCATTAATAGCAGGGTGGAAGAAAGCATGAGAACGAATGCCACGTGGATTACAAACACACCAAAACACACATTCCCCCATCGTTCTACCGTGGCTTTGGTCATGCGCAAATCCCTCCGACTCGTCACTCACCATTCGCCTTACACTGGCCTCTCTCTTATCTCACTCACTCCTTCCCGGCACTGGATGCTCTCTGTCTCAATTTTCATTTTTATCACGTAACGCGTAACGCTGGCCGAACTCGAGTAAGAAGTTTCACTTCAATAACTTGTTACAGTTGAATCCAATAGTGAAGTAGTGGAACGTGACTAGTTAGTCAATTCTCGCTATCTTGTTGAAAATACAAATATTCCTCTATCCATTAATTCAGAAATTACTGTCTTTTGCAGTCAACCGAGATTATCAATAATGTAGCTGTGCCTTATGTGATAATTGGAGATCCAGCATACCCATTATTACCTTTGCTCATTAAAGGATACCCGGGTGGTGTACATATGAATGCCGATGAGCGAAAATTGACAGAGAGGCTGAGTGCCAGTCGAGTGCAGGTGGAGATTGCTTTTGGGCGCTTAAAAGCTCGATGGCGATGTCTGTTCAAGCGGTTAGAAGTCCATCATATACCTGCCACAAATATAATTGCTGCATGTGTTGTTCTCCACAATATAGTAGAATTTCATGGATTATCCATCCCAGACGGATGGCAAGCAGCCTGTGCAACTAACAAGGCTCTTTATCCTCAGCCTGACAGTGAAGAAAATGTTAATAACAACATAAACCCAAGCGGGATTGTAGTTAGGACTGCATTGAAGGAATACACTTCAACACTCCCTTAACACTTATGGCCGAAAATAGTACATTGTGTCACTATGGATGAATTTTTGATAGTAAAAGTTCGTATAAAGTCAGAATTATGACTGTGATAGGATTTTTCTTCAGTGACTACGAAATTATAAAATTAACAGAAACTCTTTAGTAGCTCTGACGATTAATAAGAATAAAACATGTTGACATATCTTTCGAAAATATCTCACAAACAAATGAATTCTCAGGAATATATCAAGGTATCCACATATTCTACTCTAAAGCCACTGATTCCATAAGTCTCGCCAAAATGATTGACTAATTCGATCTCGTCTGATTCTCATTCCTGATTGCCATTATTAATTCTTTTTATATTGTTCAGATTTTTAAAAAAACAGAGATAATTAGAGAATCTTCACAATGGATTGGAGTCTCTTGATTTTTCATTGAAATAATATTTTTCCATGGTGATTAATCAAATGTTTATTTGAATAAGAAGTTCCTATTAAATAAAAAATAAAGCTTACATATAGAGTTAATAATAATAATGCTTGTTTCAATAGAACTAATCAAAATACTTTAGGTATCTTCTTTTTCAACGTAAAATACTCTGTGCTTTTTTGTTCTGCTGTTTCTCTTCTGTTTGTTATAAGTTTAAAAACATTGTAAGAGCTCGAAAATGAGGCTTTTTAATTACTTGACGGTATGAGAAGGAAGAACAAGGTATTTATTAATATCAAAAAGTTTATCGTCAAATGAATCCATTACACCAACAACTTCATACACAGTATCGTGTTATGTCAGAAATGGGTAAATCTGACGAAAAGTGTGATAACTTTTCCAGAAATAACCTTCATAAATCAAATGTTTAAATGACAGGAAAATGTCTCAGATTACTAGATTCAAAGCTGAAATTTAGAACCCAATTAATTGAAGGTTGATTACTAAATAATTAATAGAATTCCACAAATACCCATTAACTAACTCGTTTCCTTTTTAGCCTAACCTTGCGGTCAATAGCATGGACGGGAAGATAATTTCGATAGGATGCACAAGGATTTTATTAATGAAAAGATGATTTAAATTTCTTTTTATATTTTTGACAAAATGAAATGAGTTTACAAAAATGGTTATGGTTGTAACTTACGTGACCAATTTCGTTGATTGGTTTGACTTACGATGTTTTGTTTTGACTATTAATTCGAGATTTTAATTGATTACAATAATTGTTATGACAATTTATCGTTTTAATATTTGATTACAATTCAAGTAAAATCATGAAAGATTCTCCTCAATTGAAATAGGAATCATGAAAGATCCCATTCTTGAAAATAAGTCTAGTAAGACTTCTATCAAAATGAAGTTATGAAAAACTCTACATAAATTCGAATTGAAATCGAATGTATAAGTCCAAACTGTAGGACTAAGAATTTTCAGAGAACAGGTGTCTCTCTACTGACTGAACTGAAACTGCACGGTTAGAAATTCGGTGTAACACTGAGATGATGAGAAGGGGTGCGTCTTCTTTTTATATTCTTGGTACTCTCTAACGGCTATTTTTCCTTCGTTTCTTAATTGGAAAGTTGGAAGCTTCCTTTCGTGGATTCGTTCAAACTTCTCGTGAGGTGTTTATGAGCGCTCATGAGATGGGTGCAGGTTGGTCCTGGCTAAGTCATTTCAGATACATCTCTTACTTTTTTTCCTCAAACCTCAATAGGTTTCAGGCAGGTGTTCCAAGGGTTGTTATCAATTTCCATCACAAGCTCATAGATTTATGACATCACCAGAGCTGACATCTGACAAATCGTCAGCCACGTGTTCTCTTCTGTCCTTCTCTAGTCGAGAGACCAGAAATCACCATACCTTCTCGATATTTCAAAATAGGGTGAAATGAGGAGGAGTAACCTGGGCAGGTGTTTCCAAATGCATCCCAGCTTAACTCTCCCTTGTGGTCCCTTCTCTTTTGTCCATGCACTTGAGAATCGGTTAGTGGTTTTCACCATACTCAACACAACCCGTGAAATTGTATTGATTTTTCCCTTAGCGTGGGTTTTTAAATATTTAATTACATCTCATTTTTAATTATCCGCGGGATCCGCGACATTTCCAACTTGGGTTGACTTTTTAATAAAGTCCACTTCATTTTTAATTTCGATAATTTTCAACAGAGTTTTCTATCATTGATGGAAATTTAAACCATGATAATTGACTTGAATTGTTTTCATAATTCTGAACATAGATATGTTAAACAAATACAAATATTTTAATTTTAACTTAATTCTATTAGATTGAAAATTACGGGTGTCGTCTCTTCGTTTCATTCTATTTGCTTTCGGATTTATTATTTTGCATTTAGACCTTCTGAATTAATTCATAGAATTATTTGTTCGAAAATTAAATAGACCCTTGCCTAATTCGACTCTCAGGTATTTACGCCATTTAGATATTTAGGCCTTCGTTAACTTGATTCTTATGACTAATGAGTCATTGTGGAAATGATCAATTATTTAGTATTTCTGTGCTAGAAAAATGTATTTTAATGCATTTTTCGACGGACGTCACAATCGCTCGATGTATATGATCCATTTTGTTGCTGCTGAATCAATAATTTCTCAAGCTCATCTCCACCAGAAGTCATCGTCATCTCAACATCAAGTCCATCTTCAATGTCAATAGACGTAGAGGGGTTGCTATTGTATGAGACTGTATCAGAAGTCTGTCTGACTGGTACCGCTGCAGTCACACCCAATTCAGGCATATCCAATTGAGGCATACTATAGGCTGAGTTCATATCATCTACAGAAGTTGATGAACAGGCAGTGTTTACCAATTTCTTAGCTGTTGCACTCATTGATGTTAATCCATGTTGTCCTGCATCGGTTTTCGAACCTACAATTATTTTTAGCTCAGTCTGATTGTCTTTTAATCGTCCAAGTCCATCAGAAATTATTGACTTGGCTGGTAGTAACAATTTCTGTGAAGTTGACTCTCCATTTTACGAGTCATCATGATGAAGCAATGAATTGATTTCAGCAACACCCTTTGAAGATTTCATCTTTTTATTGGCAAGATCAGGTTCAACAGATTTTCTTTTTTTAACAATTCCATCGGTTTCATCTAGAGTTGATTGTAGGACTTGAACGGTTGGCTTTTGGAGATTCTCCAGGTGGAGAGAGTAGGTTGACGAAGCATTATCTTCTTCACGAGTCTTGTTGAGCTCCGTTATGGGTGGGGGCATCGTATACGCTCTTGGAAGAGATGGGGAGGAATAATGTGGTGTCAATGGCTGAGTACCACGACCATTGGGAGTATTGTGGAGTCGCCCCAATCCCTGCATTAGTAACATCGTCTGTCGTGTTATAATTTCTGCTACCTGTTCCATCATATTCCTATCAGATTCTTGTTGTTCTTTGTGGATCTTCATCAGTAAATCCTCTTGTTTTTTCTGAATGCCAGTCGTAAGCTTTTCCAGCATGACTTGTTGATTAACAGTGCGCGTTCTCTGAGTTTTGACACTGATTAACTTCTGCGAGTTGATGTTGTCAGTGGACTTTTCATTCTCTACATCATCGTCGCTGTCTTTGCTTTTTTCTCGTACAAAACTACTTGCCTTGAAGTTCGATTTTTGTTCCTCAGATTTGGCATCGATGTGTTGAGCTGGTATTTCTTTTTTAACTACTGAAAATATTAATTAAAAATAAATATGACAAATTGAAAAAATTTCAATGTTCAAATGTATAGGGGAAACTGAATACTTCAATGCTTTATGATAGGTCATAACCATAATTGAAAAATATGTGTTAGTGGAATCCCGATCATCAGTTATGCAGGACAGAACGAATTCAACGGTTGAGTGATATTATTATTTAAAAAGGTGTTTAGGATGAGGAGTCTAATAAAGGCGATAAATGAGTGCCAGAAGGCCCCTGAGAGCTCATACACTGGATAAGAAAGTCCAATCTCCAGTATCTTCTATCCCAGCAAAAATACAAGGATTTAAGTCACCGAGAAAGAACCTAACGAAAATACTAAAATACCTCGACCTACAAGAGCAACACGAAAAACATCAACAAGCACTGATTTATCCTCTCAGACCGCTGAATCTGTACCTAACACACGAGTAAAACGTTCAAACAGTTTCTGTCCAAGTCCTCATAACCACCAGATCAAATACTCTGCACATTTCAAGTATGGATTGATGAGTAAAATTGTTGAAATTACCTTTCTCTGAGGTTCCCGATGAATCAATACTGGAGTAATTTGCCTTGGGAGTGGTCCCAAAAATGAGGAGTAATTGTTGATAGTATGGGCTTTTACTTTCAACGTCTGCATCAGCACCACTGACCTGGAGGGCATTCTTAGCAGTATAAAAACCAGCTGCAATATTAAAGGCTGATGAGTGAAGGACGATGTCTTTTATGCAGTACTCTTCACATGATCATCAGATACTCACTCTTCAATGCTCTGTATTTGATCTCGATTTGAGCGACGGTTTTAATCACGGTTCCATGACTAAATATCACAAAGACATTTCAACACGTCAATTCAACACGTAACAATTCAACACAAAACAAATTCAACACAAAAAAAATCAACACATGGACAATTCAACACAGAGGAAATTCAACACAAAACCAATTCAACACAGAATAATTTCAACACAAGACGAATTGAACACATATTGATCAAATCTGTAACGTGACATTTTCATATGGGGATGGAAAATGCACGCCACCTTCGCCCTCTTCCTCCTAATCGAGTTTACCTTAAAATTCCATTATTGGGCACCAGATCATTTTTCACCGGAATGATCAAACCGAATAAAAGCCGAAAAATTACTCAATCACTAACCTCAAACTGATATAAAAAATGACAAAAAAAAAAGAAGTTCACTCGATTAGAGAGGAAAGGTCACGGTTGCCGGTGTCGCTCAGGAGGCTGGGTAATGGAGAGAGGGGTGGATTTCAGGTGGAAACAAGGTGCCGGGCTTGAAAACGGAAAGAAAATAAGAAAATAAGACAACGAAATTGTCCTTACGTCTTCCACTATTGAAAACCAAAAATAATACATTCAAAATCGTATCTTACATTCAACATCTAATTGACCGGTACAAAATCCGGAAAATTCCAAAGGGAAACAGAAAAAAATTAATAATAATAATAATAATGTCTCAGAGAGACCAGAAGAAATAAGCATAGCTCTAATTATTTAATCCTCGAATTTTCAAGGCCGTGGTAATCAACGGAGCTAAAAGAGAGCAATTAATTTCCCCAAAAAATATTAATTACCGAAGACATCGGAATCCGGAATTAAATTGAAAATAATCCCGAGATTCTCAGAATCAACGGAGCGGGTAACCCAGCGAGGGAGCGTGAGAGTGAGAGAGAGAGAAAACTAAGAAAAATGCCACTCGTCATACGCAATGAGAGTGTAGAATAAATCAGAGAAATAAATTCGATTTTCGTAAAATCGCGAAAACTCGCGAACCACGAGGCCGATCGTGTCCGCTCGGGTATCACCGTGATCCGTATGATCCATGGATGCTCCCTATGTATTTTTATGCATAAGGATTAATAATTACCCCCACAAATTAATAATAAAGATCCGCGTGATTTTAAACGGTAAACAGTGCCGCTCAGCGCGTAGTACTTACCGCCGACGCTTGTAGGCGCAGGGAGCGAGAGGGGTGAGGCAACTCACCGTACTCGACCACACGCTGCACGGTGGAAGCCAACAGGGAAAGAAAATGGCCGACTGTGCGTCGGAGAGAGACGCCGCGAGGTTTTCCCCTTTTACCTCGGGATTTCTCTAAAAATACACCCCTCAGGGGAACCCCAAATGAGGGAAAAACACGAGTAATATACTCGGATCAGATCGACACCTCAAGTAATCAAGAAATATACATTTATCTCCCGATATCTCGGGGAAAACTTGCGACGCACGTGAAAGCCGGTGCCAGTAAATCAATGGCGCGGATCAACAGGGAGAAAAACAACTTAAAAACTCACCTTCGGCCGCTTCTTCAGGGATTTCCGAATTTTCCTCACCATCTTATTGAGGGGGGTGAGAACTCCAATATCCTAACACTTACTCTAATATCCAAAGGACACTAACTGTTTATCCACACCGGGGTGGGAGCACGTGAAATTTTATCAGTCTTGACCTGGGTCAAGATTAAGACTGCCGAACTGGGTCAGTGTCGTGACACTGACCAGTTGGAAAAGTAGAGGGGAGGATCAGGATCATCCTGATCGGCGCGAGCGTGACACTCAGATAACTAACCCGCCCAATTCTACTTATTTTTGAATTGGGGGAAAATTCTAACCCTAAGTAATTTACTCTAACGGATTCAGGGTTACCACCCCGAGTTATCGGGACGGATGAGAGTCCCAGAGGCTCGATAATATTTTTGGCGCCTCCCACGGATCGGTTCTCCGGGATCAATGGAATGTAGTTGACACAGAAAAATCGAATACTAAAAATAATGACGTGAACCGAATACAACCTAGCAATTCGCAGAGAACAAGGGTTGCGCTTGTCTCTCACGACCTTCCACCGAACCAGAAACATATCCAACTAATTCCATGTAATCCAACTGCAAGTGGAGCGCTAATATCTCAATCAAACCTAATCGATTCCCCGTGCGATTAACAAAAGAATATGTTCCATAGAAAGACCGGATGACTCTAATAGTTGGCCCTTCTTCTCGGTCAATCTATGGGTCCTCAAAAAAAGGATAGCCCTGACAGGATGTTCCTGTCCTCGGGAAAGATAACCCCCAAAAGTAACCTCTAAGCCACCAATCGGGGAAAAATAACCGCACCGAAGTGGGAAAATAATCTTAAATCATAATTCTCTCTCTCACCCTCTCAAAATGCGTTAAATAACCTGGAATGGAGGATTGTTCTTCGCCGGTCACTGTTGGATTCCAACGAACATCCCCACATGTTCGTTACAAATCATTAGACATCTCATAATATTATCATCTCTATTTCACTTTATTAAAGCACATTTTTATCAAATTACTCAAATTATTATCAAACGTTAATTCAACATCTCATAATATTATCATCACTATTTCACTTTATTAAAGCACTTTTTTTTATCAAATTACTCATTATTATCAAACATTAATTCAACATCTCATAATATTATTATCACTATTTCACTTTATTAAAGCACATTTTTATCAAATTACTCATTATTACTCTCCAGCGCGCGTCTAAATATAAATAACTGAGGACACATTCAATAAGAAGAAAAAAAAACTCCAAGACACGATAAATTTGGATGTGTCAAATTTCATTAAGGTTCAATTTGTCACTAAATTATTTTCTAAAAATAATCATGAATTAGAATAATAATTAATTAAATTTCTATAATGATTCTCTAATAATGTAATCAATATGTGTTAAATTGGTTTTGTGTTGAATTTCCCCTGTGTTGAATTAGTTTTGTGTTGAAATTACTCTGTGTTGAATTGGTTTTGTGTTGAGTTTCCCCTGTGTTGAATTGTCCATGTGTTAAGTTGATGTGATGAGATGAAATGTCTTTGTGATATTTAGTCCTGTCACCAAACTCTTTAGGTGTCAGAAGACACAAACAATTATTGATTCGCACCGTAAATGGAGGAAAATAAAATGTAATAATTCACTAAGTATTTTTGACGGCTCTTGGTTTTCGGGATTTAAGTCCGGTTATTGAAGTATTTTTATTATTTTTCTTTATATTCATAATGATACCTACACGCAGAAATTTCTAGCCCAGGAGAGTAGGACTAGTATATCTACAGTCCGAAAAGTTTTATATGGTATAAACAGTGTGTTAGACCAGTGGGCTGCAGATTGCGCCAGGGATAAGATTGGGGGGAGAGGTGTGGTGGTTGAGGTAGATGAATTGTGTTGGGGGGGAAGAAATTAAGACTAGGACGTCCCGTGAGTGAGAAGCAATGGGTGTTAGGCTTACGGGAAAGGATATCAGGGCGATTAGTTGTCGTCGTGGTGCCTAACCGGACAGCTCAAACGCTTATCTCTAAAATCAGCCAATACGTGAAAAACGGCTCAGTGATCAGCACGGACTGTTGGTCAGGTTACGTGTGAAGGGTGCTTTATCACAGGTTTTACCACATCAACAGGATCAATGGTGCTCACATCCAAGGTGTTGAGAGAGCCTGGCATGAACTCCGACGTCTAGTGTCGAGATATGGAGAAGGACGAAGCGGAGTAGGATCTAAACTGAGTAAGTTTTTATTCACTTACGCGAATCCTCGACCTGATCGGGTATTTAATTTCTTCGGTAATATCTTAGCCAATTACCATAACCCCGAATAATCTACAAAAACGTTGTGAATTCTAACTTTTGATTAGTTATTAATAGAATTTGTCTCATTTGGTAAAGGGTTGGAGAGGTGGGTGAATTGAATTATGCGAATATTCTTGGAATTGAACATCAACTCGCGGATCGTGGTTTTAATTGAAATTATTTAATTCAACATCGGGAAAAAAATGAAAAATTGTAGTTGGGTTACGGGCAGTGGGGTGAGGTAGCAAAGGCTATCCTCTTCCACCACTACACGTGTAGGGGTGACAGTCAGTGTGGGCACCCGGGTCAAGCTGGGACCCATGGGTTGATTGACCTTCGCCTAGGACTATCGCGACAATTGTTTCATTTAAATAATAATTAAATTTACGTATCTGCTTGTGCTCCAAGAGTTCACCACCATTAATTTATTTATTATTTTTTTACTCATATTCATTAAACTTGATTAATTTAATAATTATCCCAAGGAGGGGGAAGGAGGAATTCGCAGATCCTACTCTTCAATCTGCGTCCCAGGTCTCACGGTGTTTAGGGTGTTGTGTAGGTTATTCTTCGGGACCGATGCATCACCACTTCCACGTAGTGGTCCTGGATAGCGCCAAGAGCGATGCAAATTCGAGTTAGCGACGAAAGTCTGAGATTAGAGGTTTTTCAAGGTTATTGTTGAAATATTCTGGCTCGAAACCCGATTGATCGTTGGTACAACTTCCGCTTTGTTGGTTTGGACACGTTTTTGGCCGTTAAATCGGACATTTAAAAACTTTGATTTGGAGTAGTTATCTTGGCTGTTTACCAATTCATCAAGGGGCAACATGTTCAGTGCTTGGGATCAGTTATCAGAAATGGTGATTTGTATTCTTCATAATTTTCTTTTTTTCTTTTTGAAGTGAAACTTCTTCGGGCCCGGTAGAGTAAGTTGACAACTAGGCGCGCCATAGGTCACAAAAATAGTGAAACGCTGAGAGGGGAATGGGTTCAGGTAGAGTGGGCGAGTAAGGGAGAGAGCACTGGCTGTCTGCCCCACTCCTTATACTCCTCGCTCGGTGGTAGAGTAAGTCGGCGCGCTATTTACATTTAAGGATGTTTATAATGTTTACGGAAAACGAATTTTTTCATGGTCAAGAAAAATTCCGATTTTTTTTTTTGCTGATGAAGGAACATGAAAAACCAATTTTTCTGCTGATAAAAAAAAATTAGTCGCAATACCTTTGACAAAACAAAATAAACAAATTTTTCCTTATACACGGGCTCTTATGGGATTCATTGCCAAATTGATAATTCACCTACTAAAAGACTCTAAAAATAGAAAAAAAATAGACATTAATGCGGAATAATATAGCAAATCCAATGGCCAAAGAAAAATTTTGGGGATCCAGGCAAATAATCGAGTTATTCAAAGAATTCAACCCCATACAATCCCATGTTAACGCATGCATTCGATGCATTTTGGCTATTTTATTTATCAATAATAAACTTGGGTTGGTGGGTTAAATTTTTTATCAACATAAAGGAACTAACTTTGTAATGGACCTTTTTTTCTCCTCTAATGTTACTGAGTTTAACTAATAGAAATAATTATTCAACGATTCTCTTTTTGTGCTCATTTATTACTCAATTAATTTGCCACGGTGCTTCAGTGCCAGGGTTCAGAAATGAAACACTAACTCAGGTCAATTACAGATAAGTCTCCGTGTATTTTATTTAAACAAAAGAAATATTTATTACATTCGGTTACAATCATTCACTTGACAATTGTCAGTTCTCGGTTTTACGGTTTATTTCTCAGTAATCACCCCCTTCCTACTCCTCAGGTTTATTTCGGTACGGTTCGATCGGTAAAACAGGAGTTTGCTCGGTTGTAGGAAGTGAGAGTTTACTTTTTCCGGTAGCCGATACAAATTAATCTACACTCGTGACCATTTGTATCGGTTTATTCTTCAATTAAATATCGGTTCAATACTCAAATACCTCGATTCTAGATTTTATCCATTTCCGGTAAATTTTCCCCAATTACTCAATCAGAGATAATTTTGAAATGATTCCTCAGAGAGGGCCACTGCTTTTACGCATTGGGACCCTATTCTTTGGAATACTCCAATCCAATAGTATCATCAAAATTAAACAAATAAAAATTATAAATCTCATCGAATAAATTAGCATAAATCCCGCGGTTATTACTACACCACAAGATATGAAAATTTTTAATTATTTTCCCAATCAATACTCTCATTCTTTCCCCACGGCGGCCTCAACTTTTTAGCAATCGAACTACTCAAATAGTAATGACGAGATTTCACCCAGAAGAGTGATCCTAACCTCGAAACTACATCTGTGAGTTTACCCCTTTCCGTGGCTCGACCAACACCAGCAGGTGTCTTGCAAAAATGATTCTACCAACGCCAACAGGCGTCTTGCAAAATGACTCGACCAACACCAGCAGGCGTCTTGCAAAATTTGACTCGACTAACGCTAATAGGCGTCTTACAATAATGACTCGACCAATGCTAAATGGTGTCTTGCCAAGCTCGTGATTAATCCTTTTCAGAATTACTCACCCAAAAAGTGTACCAGAATATTTTGCCACAACCTTACAGTCGAAGTGCACTGGTGCTGTGTACTGGTGAATTAAATTTTCGCTCTACTCGCCTGAATTTAATACATCTGAGCCCACATTTGACTTGCGAGAGAGACTGGCGCTCATGCGTACTCTACCGGTGACTTCTCGGCTTACTCTCGTACAATCACCGGGTGATTTTACCGACCGATACTTTTACTCCAAAAATTTCTCTTATTTTTACCGACCGATATTTCTATCATAAAACAAATAATTTATTAATTCTTACGTTTTGTTTATTCATTTATTTTAACTCCTCATAACTTCCTTTATCAGTTAAAAAAAAATCAATTTATTTTTGAATACTTGTGGGTTTATTATAAATATCCTTAAAACTCGGGAAGTTTCACTTCTGCCGTGGGTAGTTTCTACGCACTCATTTTTTTTTAATGAAGTCTGTGGATGAATTATAATGTTTCAAATATTTTTTCAGGAAATTCTTTCTTTTTCTGCGTTCAGGCCCCAGCTTATATAACTCTGGTTGATTCGCAAATTGCTTCTCTCAAAGATCGCCTTATCTGCAAGCCTTTGATGAAGTTGAAGGAAGTCGGTAATACTGCTAATGGGAATTTAACGAAAAAGCTGAAGACAACTCAAATGCTTAACAAAAAATTTTTTAGAAAAGTATTTTTTTTTTTTAATATTTCCTTCCTTATTCAAGTTGAACTTGACTCGTTTGACTCCAAGCTGGCTATCTGGGAAGCCAAGAAAACTCACCCTCTAAACAACGTGTACATTAATAGTGATCTGACGCGTAACGAACGTCAGATAGACAAATCCATTCGTGGCACAGCTAAAGATCTCAAGCTCAAAGGTCATAACACCAAAATTGGATACCAACGTTTGGACGTCGATGGAGTCAGGTTTGTCTGGAGCAAGAAGAAAGGGTCACTGATTAAACTCTCTTCACCTGGCACGACTCTCTCAACCTCTCCTTCACAAATAACCCCACTACCTCAGTCCACCACGAGCCTTCAATCCAATCACCAAAATTTTGGAATCATAGGGAGCGCTGGTATTCGAAAAGTGTAAGCAATCCCCATAGTTACCACCCCACACCCTCTGCCACTATCACCAGGCACTCGATTGTCTTCTGGAACTCGAAGGGCTTCACTCATGTCAGCGATTTAATAAAGCTAGACCTCGCTGACATTCTGTGTATCTCAGAAACAATGAAACTGAATCCACCAAATCCGATGCCCTCATATCTAAAAAAAACATGGAGCCGTCGTGGGACGGCCGAAAGAAGCGAAGCTTTTACGTATTGGCCCGTATAGGTGCACGTGGCGGCCTATTTTAAATTCATTTTAATTTTCCATAGTGCACTCTCATTCGATTAATCTCTCTGTTCCTCTCTCGCTCTCTACACGAAGGGATTTTTCACCACGATATATACGTTAGCAAACGTTTCTTGGCGTGCAACGCATATGACGCTTCTACGCTGAGCGACACAGAGAGAGAGAGAGAGAGAGAGAGAGAGTCTAATGGAGGGGGGAGTTAACGGTACGGTGACGGTACCGATTTCACTTTTTCTCGGTTCTAGGAAATTTCCTCCCCGGAAAAAATCTCCCCAAACAAAAATTTCCCGGAAAAAAATCTCCCACAACAAATCCCCCCCCCCCCCTATAAAAAGATACAAAACATAAACAACTCAATATAATATACCTTTATTCTACACAGCAAAAAAAAAATAAATTACAAAATGATGCACAAATTTACCACATATCTGAAAAATTTAATAACACGTGACATTGGCAATTCTTTTTAGATATTCATCAATGTCATCAACATCATATGAATCAACAATTCTCTTCTCTTCTCTTTTTTCTAACATTCGGCAGCCGTAATTGGGCAATAACTATCGTAATCAACCGCTCTACCTGGGTGCCCAAACCCAACTACAAAGAAACTCCCAATGAGGATAGATTAATGAAATTTCATTACCACTGAACACACACACGTAAAGATATACTCTCATACACAAACACGTAAAGATAAACAAACTAGAATAACTTCTGTGACACTTTTTCCCTAATCTCTTAAACGTATCTAATCCCATGAACAAGTATCACACTTCGTTCTTACCCTCGGGATTCCTCGAAACTCTAAAACCATAAAACGGGACCGGAACTAGATTCCAGGATGACCTTAAGCTCATCCTACCTTAAATACTTTTTCTGGGCGCCAGCTGAATTTTGGGGGACGCGGATCCAACAAACCGCAACCATATCTGAACCGTAAAAATCGAAACAATCACCCCGGAATCAAATGAAACAAGACTCAAAAATGGGAGGAAAACCAAGGATAAGGGTACGGAAGGCTCGGGTTGCTCAGGATGTGGGTCGTGGAGAGAGGGGTGGATTCGGCGATATGTAAAAGAAAAACCAGAGACCAGAAAATATAGCAGACGAGAGAATTACCGACCAGGGAATCTTAATAAGAGCTGGAAAGAGGGCGGAAAATATTCAGGAAATGGTACAATAGCTTTTTACTCTCAATCAAACTATTTATTCCAGACTATTTACCAGAGAATAGTACAACTATTCGATTAACATAGATCTTATTACAGACAACTCGGGATAATTGATTTTATAATCTTTTCTAAACTCGGTGAGGTCCACGGTAGCATTGGAGTCCTTTTTCTTAGCTCATGAATCTGAGAGAGAGCGTCTATGGCGGTAGCGTATGAGTGTGAGAGAGAGAGACGGTAACCACGCGGCATGGCGTTGGCTGAGGTTTTACTACGTAACTTGGGGGAAAAATCCGGGTTTTATCCATGGGTATTCTTAACCAGATATATTTGGGGGGTTTTCCCGATATTTTCCAGGGTCCAGAGCATTAATTTGGGGACTAAACACGGGGATCTTTCTCCGGGATTCGGTCTGTGCGGGTATAGCCTCTGGGGTAGCATACGAGAGCGTCATTTTGGGGTATTTCCACGGGAGCATTTACCCGGTATTATTTCTTTTGTCGAGAGCATTTACCGGTAGCATATTTTCCAGAGCATTTATTCACGAGAGCAATCTTCCCACGGGGTGGGTGATGATTAATCATAATTTAATAAATTATAATTAATAAAAATTATAATTCCCATAATTAAACTTCTCCGTAATAAACTATACAACGTAACTCGGGGTAAGTCGAGAGCTTGGGTGGTCGAGAGCGATGGTGAGACTCCATGGCGTCGAATTACGACGTAGCGAGACGCCATGGGTTTTCTCAGGTGTTTAGAGGGTAATGTTATTCACTGAGGGGCCACCGTAGCACTAAAACACTGAGAATAAACAGTAGTACTCACCATTATCCTCTTATTTCCCTCCTGGTAGCTTCTGCAACCGGGAAACAACTGTTTTTCCTCACTTTCTGAAACAACGATGCGTAGTGTATCGTGGTTACACACAGACTGCCAGCACGTGGCGCGACCATGCGGGCAACTTGTTGCCGGCCGGCGGCGTGTGGCTACAACTGTGTTATCGACTCTAGTGGTCTGGGCGATAGCGCGCGAGTAAATTTAAATATTTGAATCCGAGGATTCTCGATATCAGGAGTTTTATATCAAACAAAGCGGGATTCTTTTAACCAAACGGTAGCTACGTTGGAGGGTGAATATTTACCCTCGTCTACGACCGGGAATCGGAGGGTTTATCGCCGGAGTACACTCTCCGGTGAGGAATCACGAACCATACGAACAAAATTGAATTTCTAATCCGAAAGCCCTGGCGATCCATATGAGAAAAGGGGCTAGTTTTTCCCACATGGCCTTCCATCCGTACTAAACTGTATGGAACTTAACCCTCACACAACTAAGGGAGCGCAAGCATCTCAACTTGACCTCTGTATTATCTCCATTGACGTAGCCAAAAGGGGGTTGTGGAGATACATGGGGTGGCACAATGTTTCGGCCCTGATCCTCCATGACCTCGGTCCCTTTAACCCTATCACGTAGACCGTAGCATGTACCATAACCAAAAATTTTACTGAAATGAAACTAAAAATATAACGGAATTGAAAAATCAAGGGTTTTACCCAGGTAATAAATTGAAAGGTGATTGAACAAAAGTATCGGTAGCTGTTCTAGAGTCGATTCACGTGATTACAGAGCTTCGTCAGGGTTTTTCCTGAACAACGGGATTTTATACAGAGCTGGGGCATTATTCCAGAGCTGGGGGAATATTTCTCCAGAGCTGGGGCATTACGGGCTTTACATCTGACGAATACCCGGGTTTTACCGAGAGCTGGGGCAGTACGGGCTTTACATCTTACGAATACCCGGGTTTTATCGAGAGCTGGGGCAGTACGGGCTTTACATCTTACGAATACCCGTTTTGGGACTATTTTCTCTCTCTCTCTCTTTCAATCTCTCTATAATTACCCTCTCAGGATCAGAAACTGGCGGATTCGCTGGGAATTCCGTCACACTTCTACATTAATTCTTTTGGAAAGAAACTTCCCCCATCCCAAAAAAAGGGAGATTCTTTCTTCTTTTGAATGAATCAATTAATTATGAATTAATTTAATTAATTATTAAATAATTATTGAATTATTAAATAATTATTGAATTATTAAATAATTTTCAAAAGAAATTTTTGTTTAAGGAAATTTTTTCCCGGGAAATTTTTGTTTTGGGAGATTTTTTCCGGGAGATTTTTTCCGGGGAACAACTTTCCGCCCACCCTTTTTCTCGGTTCACTCCCCATCTTCCAAGTGCACCATGGAGGGGGAAGTTAACGGTACGGTGACGGTCACGATTTCACTTTTTTTCGGTTCACTCCCCATCTTTTTGAATAAGTTTTATACGTGACCCACCGACCGTTCGTAAAAAAGCTTCGCTTCAAAAACTACACTTGTTATTGGTCTGATGCAGTGAGAGACAAGAACTGTGGCACGGGTAGCGGTGGGCTTCTCATAGCCGTGAAGAATCACCTCTCTTCTACGGTCTCTATCCTCGAGAAGACACCTTTGTGGATGTTCATCAAAGTAAACTACAATGACACAAGCATTATTCTGGGTCTGGATTACTTTCGCTCTGATAGACACTTTGATTTCTCCCATGCCATTGCCATATTACAGGAGTCCATCGAGGATTTAATGTTTGCGGAAGAGAGTACACCATTAATAATTGGAGGTGATTGGAATGCACGTGTGTGCATAGTACCAGAAATTGACGACTCTATATTTGAAGGCACTTGCCTTAAATCCAATATGGATTCTCTGGACCTTGAAGTAAATGACAGGTGCACTCCTACGCTTAACCTCATGTCATACCTTGGGATGACCATCATCAATGGACGCACGCTAAGTGACCATCCAGCCTCCTTTACTTACTCTGATCGTGGACAATCTGTTAACAACACAATATGGTGCTCATCAATGAACCTCGACTTGATCAAGGACCTCAAAGTCTCCTCTGACCTTTTCTCCTCTGACCACTTTCCCCTGCTCCTCGACCTGTGGTGCGATTTTAGTTGTCCCCTCACTACTCCTCATCCAGAACCCTCACCAAGAATCTCTATACCCACTCCTAAACTATCCCTGAACAGTAATAACCTCCTTGACTTCAAGCACTCCCTGCAGATACTCCCAGGTCCACCTAGTCCTTCTGACACTGACGATCTCCAAGCAGATCAACTCAAGCTGGTAACAGTTATCTGGGATTCAGCTAATGCAGCTGGCCTGGTTACGCATCCGAAACTCATGGGCTCTAACGTTCACAGACTGGACTACCGCCGACAGAAGCCTTGGTTTGACTCGGACTGCTACATGCTGAAAAATGAAGTTAAAGGAGCCCTCAAGGCTTGTTTTGCCTCTGGATTCGACGAAAATGACAACTCCAACCTAACAAAGCTCAAGAAATCCTATAGATTCGTTACCGAGAACAAAAGGAAGCTCCATGATAAGCAAATTGTTGACTCTTTTGCTCATATCAAAGATATCAAAGGCTTCTGGTCAGCTGTTAGACATTGTAAACCCTTCATGGGTCCCAGAGATAAAGGACTCCCAGTGGAAGGTTGGAACGCATTCTATCAAGATCTCTACCCGCCGAGAGTGCTATCAGCTCCCATGCCTCCTCAGTCAAATTGCTCTGAACTTGATAGGCAAATAACATCGCTCGAACTGGACTCTTGCATTCGTCGTTTGAAAAGTTCCAAATCTCCTGGCCTGGATGGTATATCAAATGAAGCTCTTCAAGCCCTTACTCCACAGTGGAAAGTCCATCTCCTTACCCTCTTTAACAATGTCCTTATAAGAGAAGAAGTCCCCCAAAATTGGGCTGAGGTAGTGCTCTCAATGCTGTTTAAGAAGGGTGATCGAGATGACCCTGCGAATTACCGTGGTATTGCGCTTGTAAACACTACAACTAAACTGTTTACGGAGATCATGAGGAAAAGACTTGAACGCTGGTCTGATGAATACACGAGTCTCCCTGAATCCCAACATGGATTTAGAAGAGATCGCAGCTGCACCGATGCAGTTTTCTGCTTGCCTTCAGCCGTCCACCTGCAACTTAGATTACCAAAAAGGGAAGTCTATGCCATCTTTGTTGATTTTCGACGAGCATTCGACAGCATCCCTCACCACAAACTATGGCAAGTTCTCAAAGACATCGGTGTTAGCTCCAAGATTATCAACATCCTGATCTCATTATACTCTCAAGCCAGCATCCAGGTGCGTAGTCAAGGATCTCTCTCTGATGTCTTTCAAGTTACAGAGGGTGTTCTACAAGGCGAAACGCTTAGCCCCCTTTTATTTCTCTTGTATGTGGCAGATTTCGAAAAATACTTTCGTGAGAGAGGGCACATTGGCTTGAATATTGATGGAAATACTGATATTTTGATGCAGCTTTTCGCTGACGACACTGTTCTCCTTGCGGATACGCACATTAAGCTGAGAGCTATCCTCAACACTCTCTACGAGTACTGTGAGCTCAAAGGTCTAGCAGTCAACACCTCTAAACCGCAAATCCTAGCATTCAAAGCCGCTGGACGTCCTAAGATGCTAGAACCGCGGTTTACGATGTATGGTGGTACGCCGCTACAATCAGTGCACTCGTACACCTACTTGGGGGCCCTCGTCTCAAACACAGCGCGCTTCAATGTACCAACCCAAGCCTCTACTCTGGCTCTCCTGTACTCCGCAGGGAGGTGTCGCGTAGGCAATAATATCCTGCCCACGACACTTACGGGTCTGACGAACCCGCGGTTCCCGAGTCAATAGAGGGCACTGGTGGCGCCCTGCCTACGTTAGCAATCCCACCCTATGGTGGGGTGGAAACGTACCACCAAACGAGGGCTATCATATAGGGGGGGGTTTTCGCGCCCCTAAGGGGAATAAGAGGGGCTGGGGCGTGGAAACGTTTGGTAGGGGGCGGAATAGGTTCGGGAGGGTTTGTAGACGTTTGGTAAAAGGGTTGGGACGTTTGGTAGTCCGTAGCTAGGGAAAGGGGGGCTAATTGGTAGGAGACGATTGGGAAGGGATCAGGAGGGTTTGGGAAGGTTTGGGAAGGGTTCAGGGGGGTTTGGTAGTCGGTCTGGGGGGAATAGAGGGGGGGATAAACGTTTGGTAGGCAGCTGGGGGGTTTGGGAACTAGGATAGAGGGATAGGTGACCGACTTGGGAACAATTGGGGAGACTACCAAGCGGCAGAGGGATGAAGCAGCAATGGGTGGGAAGGGAAAGGGGGGTAGGGGAGTGGCTGATGGTTCCGCGCAAGCGGATGGCTCACGCCCATTCACGCGCTAGTAGTTCTTCCCTGAAGGACCTGTCCCCCGGATGGGAGGGGCGAAACCGCGACATCAGCCAGGATAGGCCAATCGCGCGGGCCAACAGGGAGGGAAGGGTGTTGGTGCCTCGCGAGTCAGGGGGATGAGCTTGCGGTTCTCGCAAGCCATTGTTGCATGCCGTCCTAGCCTAGGCTACCGGGTAGGGATCGGGGTGTGACACCAACGGAGGTGGGATGGGGCGTGATCGCGGGGTGGGGCGGCGAGGGAGGCAATGGGGTGGGTGAGCTTCCTCTCCTTGGGGTCCCGGGCCCCCCCTATTCCTCTTCTGGGGGAATCGAGGGGGTGGGAAACCTGTGGCTCCACTCGGGCCCTTCCGAGCTACCCAGCTCGGCAGGAACCGGGTGGCCTTTTCCCCACTAATCCCCTCTTCTTTCCAGGAATTCTAACTCTTCCGGGGTTTTTACTCCACTTTCAGCAAAACCGGCGGGTTACGCGTTTTTAAAAATGGGTAGGCATAAGGAAATTTCTAAATCCGGAGGTAAAAAGCCCCCAATCGGATCTCCGGGGGGGCTAACTTGTGCGTTTGCCCATTGGCATACTGGTCGTCGCCTTACGGCGGGGGACCCAACGGGGGAGCAGCTTCCCGTGCTGGACACAGGAGTGTCTGGTGCGTTGGCGGTGCCCTTGGGGGTTCATCATCTTCACCCGTCGCAAGCCAGGGCACCGCACCACCTCCTATCGCCTCTATCTTCAGGGGCAGGCAGTCTTCGTGCTGCCAGAGTCAACCTGGTCCGCCTCGACATGGATTTCCAGCCATCTTCAGCAGCTGGTCGCAGTTCTACGACAGGAAACGGTGAGTCCAATTTTAATATCCGCGAATGTAGAGTTAATTTAGTTCCGGTAGATTTCGACCGCGCCCTTACCCCCAACACTCCGGGCTCGCGGTCGGCCCCTTCTTCAAATTCCCTACCCCCAAACTCGATACGCGTTATGCAGTTGAACGCGGACCGCTCGGGCGTAGTCGCCGGAGAAATTCGTCAACTCATCGCGGAAAAGAAGTTAGATGTGCTCCTCCTCCAGGAACCACATGCGATTTGTAGAAATGGGAGCTGGTCCCTCCCAGAGATAGCAACGTTTCAGGTTGCTGCCACCCGCACGGAGCGCCCTTGGGCAGCCGTCGTGGTGACCAACCCTAATTTCCATGTAGTTTACGTAGGTCACCTTAGTACGACGCACACCGTCTGCGCCGAGATCAACGCGCCCAATTTCAGTTTCTACGTTATATCCCAGTATTATCAATACGGGGATGATCGGGAACCCTATGTCCTCGAACTCGACAAAATTCTTCATAGCTTACGCGGCAAGCGTGTGCTCATCGGCATGGATGCCAATATGCGATCGCAATTATGGGACCCCTCAGCCATGCCCAATGAAGATGCTGAACTTATCGAGGGTCTGATTAGCTCTTTTGACCTGTCGGTCCTGAATGACCCAGAACAGGGCCCCACTTTCTTTGCAGGGGATAAGACGTCCGTGTCTAACCCTACTCTTGTCCAACCCAAAACATCGTTTATCGACGTAACCCTTGCTACACCCATCATGGATCCGTATATTCATGCATGGAATCTGCGGGAGGACTGGACGGTCTCCGCACATCGGGTGGTGGTGATCGATCTCCGGACACCTGTGGCACCGACGGAGGGCGGCGCGGCGGAGGCGGCGATCCCTCCTATGAGGTTCAACGTTCGTCGAGCCGACTGGGAGGGTTTTGCCGTCGCCCTGAAGCGCGAGTCCTCGTCGTGGTCGCGGGATCCGGCGTTCGAAACCACCAATGCTGTAGAAAGCATGGCAAAGACACTCGAGGAGGCTATCATCAGGGCCTGCGAGGAGTCCATGCCAAGGAAGAAACGTTTCCGCAAATCAAATCCATGGTGGAACCCCGAACTAGGCCGTAAACGGAAACAAACCTTCAAGGCGAGACGAGCCTACCAGAAAATGCGCGACCCCGCGGAGCGAGTCGAGAAGGATCAGCTCTATAGGGAACTCTTAATGGACTATAAATACGCGATCAATAAAAGTAAAACCGATAGTGCTAGGCAATTCATTACTAAATCGGAGAAAGAAAATCCATGGGGATGGCCGTATAAATATGCCGCGGATAAACTTAGAGCAGGGACGGTGCTGAGTACCCTCCGGAAAGGGGACACGACAACGACGGGCATGAGGGATACCGCGCGTCTCCTTCTCGACACACACGTCCCGAATGACGACCCCAACATAGACACACCCCAACAACGCGTCATCAGGGAAGAGGTTCGAGACCTTGACCCGCAAACTCCCGATGCTGCACACTTTACAGCCGAAGATATCGGGATCGCCCTCAACACCATGGTAAACGGAAAGGCGCCCGGATGCGACCTCGTCGAAGTCCGAGTACTGAAGGAGGCATTTAAAGCTATTCCAGAGATATTCGTCACTCTGTTCAATGCTTGCCTCGACTGGGGCGTCTTCCCAGCACCCTGGAAGGTGGGCTCATTAGTCACCCTTCTAAAGGGCCCGGGCAAGGACGTCATGGATCCAAAGTCGTATAAGCCCATCTGCCTCCTCTCGGTGGTGGGAAAACTCTTTGAAAAACTCCTCAAATCCCGCATAACTGCAACGTCCCTCGCGCCGGGCAGAGTCTCCGAACAGCAGTTTGGGTTCATGCCCGGAAAATCCACGGAAGACGCAATCGTGGAAATGCGCCGCATGGTGTCTGCTTCTGAGGAGAAGTACACTATCGGACTCCTTTTCGATATCTCAGGGGCCTTCGATAACGTATGGTGGCCCCTCGTTCTCAAAGCCCTCGCTGATCGAGACTGTCCAAAGAACGTCTTCAGAGTTATGAGGAGTTACTTTGACGACCGAAGGGTCAAGATCATGTGGGGCGATCAAGAAGTCGCGAAGCAGGCAACCAGGGGCTGCCCGCAAGGGTCAGTTCTCGGACCTGCGTGTTGGAATCTCATGTTCGATGGCCTCCTCCAAGGCGTCGAAGAGAAATTTGGAAAGATAGAAGTCGCCTACGCGGACGATCTCATTGTCATCATCAAAGGCAAATCCCGCGAAGATCTCGAGCACAAAGGCCAAGAGGTCACGGACTTTATAGTTTCATGGTGTGATTCGGCAAAACTCCAATTATCCAAAAGTAAAACCGAAGCCATCATGCTGAGGACTAATTGGATAAGGAGGGTCCCAATTGGTCGTAGGAAATACGACGCTCCCCGTAGGAGGAAATTATATGGGAAAAAGCCGCAGCTCGAGAGCCACCCTCCTACTATCAAGATAGATGGCTCAAAAATTAAATTCCGAGACAGCGTTAGGTATCTAGGGGTGCACTTTGACAAGAATCTATCTGTCAAGGCACATATACGGCATATTAGGGAAAAGACGGGGAAGCTTTTTGGGCGACTTAAGAGACTCGCGAAAGTTAATTGGGGAATCAGGTTCGGGGCTCTGCGGACGGTCTATCGTGGCGTGTTTGAATCGGTTGCGACGTACGCCGCGGGGTGCTGGCTGGATCTCTGTGACGCGGGCGATCTCCGCGCGCTTCGGGCGATCCAGCGAAGTGCCCTGATCACGGTCACTCACGCATACCGGACCGCCTCTCACGAGTCCCTCTGCGTAATAGCCGGTGTTTTGCCGATAGGTCTGCTCCTGGAAGAAAGAGCAGCTAGGTATAAAATACGCGTGGGGAGGGAAGCGAGTATAGGTAATATCACGGTACAGCCACGGCGTAGAAGGGAGGGAGTCGGTCAGTGGGGGGGAGAAAGGGTCGCGCAGGTGGCGGAAGAGGCTGTGGCTGAGGAAAGGGATGATGTTGATGAGCCGGATCCCGTCGCGCTCATTAGGGATGAGGCCAAGAGGCTGTGGAAGGTGCAATTCGAGACCGCGGTCACCGGTCGCACTACGTTCGCGTTCTTTAATGACGCTCATAAAAGACTGGAAGCGAAATATGTTCCAGTCAACTACTACACCACGCAGGCTCTTACCGGGCATGGCCAATTCCGGGCTTATCTTCAGTCACGGGGACATGCCGACGGGCGAGACTGTGAGTGTGGAGCGGAGGAAGACAGCGTCAGGCACCTCCTTTTGGAGTGCCCCGTGTATGCGCCCCAGCGGGAGTGCATTGATAGGTTCATCGGGAACCATGGGTGGCCTGCGGCGGCACACGCTCTCGTGTCGTCGAAGGAGGCGTCTATTGCGTTCTCTGAATTTTGTACCGAGTGTCTCTGGATTAAGTCCGAGCACCGGAATGCAGTCGAAGCCGCAGCAGCGGAATCCGAGGACTAGAACCTGGACTCGCAGTCGGGGTTCCTCAACTCATCTGAGGACCCTGCGAGCTGGAAACTCTTCCTCTTTAGTGGGGTGGCAAATCACTACCTGTCGGAGGTGGTGATTATGGGACTGGGGTCCCGTAATCTTCTCGGGGCAACCCTAGCTCTCGCCACTTGGGAATATTATTATCTACTAATCAATAATTTCTTTCAGGAAACTCAGCGGGGTCAAATGTGGACCGCCTTCCCGTGGTTCCCCGTGCTAGTACCGAGCCCTCTTACCGGTCATCTATTTGATCCGGCTAGGGGACTCGGAAAGCTGAAGGTCCACTTACGTGGCGATCTCATTCGTCACGGCTGGATTTTTCTGAGCTGTTCTTCCTTCGTAGTGGTTTCCGCTGGGTGCGTATGGCCTTAGTGCTAGGTAGCATGGAAGACATTAATCTGGCTCTCCTGTATAGATCTAAATGCGATAACTGGGACTCTTATACACGTCTTTTTGAGAGCTTGGTCACCTCTACACTTTTTTATGCCATTCCGGCTTGGGGTATTGGTAGTCTTGACGACATTGAAGTCATCCAAACTGACTTCTACAAACGGCTCCTGAGACTTCCACGAAACACCGCAAACTGGGCAGTGAGGCTTGAAACTGGAACTGTCAAGCTAGCTTTGAGGGCTATGAAAATTATTTGGAAGTGGTTTATCAGGATTCTTAAGATGGACCACCACCGATACCCTCGAATTTGTATGCTACGGCTCTGGGAGCTATCGAAGAACATTTGTAATACCTCAAGCTACAATTGGATGACTTATTAACTTCCCGATCCTAGAGGGAAGTTATTGTAATGGGTCCGAAAATCAAAAGTGAAAATTTCAGCGGTAATGGACAAGTATAACGCCCTTAAACGGAATTAAAAATTGGGCTATTGAAATTGAATTTATGCCAGTCACTGTAAGACGGGTAGCCGCGCGTTAGGTGGCTGATTCTTTCGTTAATACAGACGTGAACATGCTAGTATTCGAGTTTGCCGAGATTTGTAAGAATGAAAAATACATTATTAAGTTTTTAAAACGGGAAAAAAGTGTTTAATAATCAATTTATTTGTGAGAAATGTGGGAATCTGAGAATTGTTTGTTTTTGTTCATGGCTAAGACAGTGTCCTTGTCTTCGTGTTGTGCTGTGTTGGTTGTTATGAAGGTGAGGCTAAATTCAGTAAATAATATTTGATCTTTGACTTGGGTTATACGTTGTGCTCATAATCGAAATGATATGAAGTATCAACAATTGTTGTCAACAATAGTGGGATTTAATAGTGGAAAATTCTTAAAAATAAGAACCACTTAAATTATATCCACTGTGAGAATAAAAGAGCCAGTATCGAGTGGACGTGTGTTGACGAGAGCCTGATTAGTTTAAGTCTCTTTTTCCCTATCCAAACACACCGGACTAGCGATAAGAAAGTAGAAAAAGCCCGGTAATGGCGCGCTGGCCGTAATCACAGTTCCGGAGAGGACACCAAGGACATCACCACTTATGTGGCCGTACTATTCGGGCAAGAGTACACCAACAAATACTCTCAAATAACCCAATCCTCAACCGCCATCATGCACTGGACCCCCGTACACACGGCCCTGGTCTAACATTCGTCACACAAAATATATCTCCGGAGTGGTCCCTGAGGGACAAAATGAGAAGATAAAGAGAGACCTTTAGCCCGCGTGAATTATACGCTGGGATTGGGTAAGGTCAAAAATAAAAAGAGTCAGCTGACTTCTAGTGACCGGGAGCTGGCGCCATCTGGCCAGACGAAGTGCCAGGAGCGACGACGTTTTTGGAATGAACGCCACTTCGTTCTCATCACCTTTACCGTACACACGTGTTGAAAATACTCTCGTAATTGTCCTAACCATTATTTGTGTTTTACTGAGTATTTTTTGGCACTAACGGTGCGCTAAGTGAGAATATAATATTGAGAGAGTTCTTGAAAAGGTTTCGGGAGTGCAAAAACACGGTTAAATCCCGTTAAACACTGGAAATACCATCTCCGGAGATTCCGGTGTATTGTGTTGCCAAGGGCATACCGGTGAGGCTGGATTAGGAGACACGGTGAGCTGGCATTGAATTATTCTTCGTTGCTGATGTGATTGCGGTTAGGCGGGGTAATTACCGTCGTTGGAAATATTCTTTGATTGATACTAGTGTTTTTGGCCCAGATCATTAGAACATTCTCTACAGTAAATTCTTGGGGGTCTCGTGTATCCCAATTCACGTGCTAGGCGCGTGGCCACGGGGCCGCCATCTTTTTCTGGTGTTGCACAGTTGAGACAGAAATATCTAGAATTAATTATCGAGTAGTTTACAAGCCGGTGTGAGTGGAATTAGGGGATTATTATCCAACTCCGTGACTTGCGATGCTCCGGAAAATAAGTAGATGTTGGTAGCGAATTAAAGTTCCTGATAACTATTGCAGTGGTAATAAGGGGAAGAGAGAGTGAGAAAGAGGGACTCAGAGTCCTCCAGGCGAAGAGGGATAAAATAGTCAACGAGTAGATCGCGTAAAGAGGCAGTGTAAGCCCACAGGTGTCCCACGTGGGCACTTGCTCGTCGCGTTCCCCCTTCGGTGGGAGAAGAATACGCATAGGGAAGTGTTAGCCGTATGAGGCATCTCTCTCCCACGTGAAGACTCCTCGTGCCGTCTCTCGACTTGGACATCTAGACACACTCTTGAATTGTGTAGAATCAGTCATCCCGGCCATTCCGGAGAGATATTTGTACATCTCATATTTATGAATGGGGAGGGTTGCTGAGGGGATGGGTCCCTGTCTGGATGTCCTCTGGAGTCATTAGTACCAGGGAGGAAGAGATTATTTAAGTATTATTATTTTTCCATAATTCTGGCGACAAGCGAATCGTGTAAGCTGATCAGCCGGGTATTTGAATTAAGTTTATTTTGATTTCTATGGATTTTCATTTATTATTATTATTTTGGCATCGAAACTAAGGTGACTACACATACCCTGAGGGGGATTTATTTGTATATTTTCTTTCATTTCTTTATTTTTGATTCGTGAAGAATAAACTGAGCCACTATTTCTAAATTCTTAGACTTTTCTCTCTGCTGTGCTCAACCTATCCTTCTTTTCCATTAGTTATTAATTATTAAAATAAGTATTCTTGGTTATCGCGGGCCCCAGCAACAACAAATTGGTACGCTGGGGCATTGCACCCGCGTCCTCCGGAGGTGACTGGTGGAGAGGACACAATCGGGCAGCGGTTTCATCTACGTTAGTATTTTTGAAGTGAAACTTCTATAGGCGCGTTGGGTGTGAAATGAAATACATGAAAATCCGTATGCAATGGAAGACCGACACCATCGGGGAGGGGCAGCGCCGTGAATTGGTGTGCGCACAGCACAACGATGTCCCCCGTTGTCGTGTTGGGAGGGGGGGGGGGGGGCGACGACACCGTCTTCAATGATGTTTCACTTCTGTCGCGTAGCTTCTACGCTCTCCTTTTTTTTTTCTTCCCCAGCCTCTTACATCTGCCCCCACAACTCCTGCGGAGTCCCTTCACCCCTTCTCATATATTCCCGAGTCCTATACCCCATTCTCTGAGGCACGGGAGGGACAAATCCCGTACCTCATTGCAAATACCCACAATCCCATTGAGTCGCCTAGCGACCGGAGTCACTTGAGACTCCACCCAAGTCCTATACCCAACCCAAAACTCTCACAGGCACTAATAAAAATTAATATAAAGTGCTTTGTGACACCACATATATAAATTAATTTTTATTGTCACATGGAGGGTGACGGAGGTGGTTTGTACTGAAGGTCAAAATTTAGCCATCGTTGTTTAGGGCGTCGGCGATTGTGTAGGTTCTTCTCGATGGGAGCCGACACACCGCCACGTGCACGACGTGGCTCCTGCCTTCTTCAGCTAAGAGCGGTGTAATCGTTGATAGGGGATTGTTGGTGTCATGATTTTACGGATGATTCTTGGAGATTCCATCATGAAACTTGAGCTTTGACATGAATTTCTCTCAATTATATATGTATAATATCTTTTTTCAATTTTTAATAATTTCAAACATAATAAACACACAGATTTTGAAGAATTTCAGGTTAACCGGGGAAAAATGAAAATAAAGGGAAAAATTGCCCTTTTAAGCAATTTTTACTCATCAAATTACTTGAAATATGGGTTTGCCACCCATGTTTCGTAGATTATATTACATAATTTTGAGTGAATTTCAACAAAAAATGCAATAGTAAAAACTTTAATTAGGGGTCGTTTTCTTGACCGTTACCATTTCAGCTGATCTCCACGTTTCATGACCCCTAGAAACGTTCCATGACATTTTGGGAGAGATGTTTGTCTGTGTGTGTGTGTGTGTGTGTGTGTGTGTGTGTGCGTGTGTGTGTGCGTGCGTGCGTGCGTGTGTGTGTGTGTGTGCGTGTGTGTGTGTGTGTGTGTGTGTGTGTGGCCAAAAATTTTGGTTTACGATATCTCGTGATCGGATGATGCGATCGAGGTCAGCCAGGATTTTGGAGAAAATCGTTCCAGCTGTTCTCCAGTTTTTCCAGGAAAACATAAGATGAAAAATTGCATTTTCTGTTTTTTGTTTTTTTTTTTTTTCAAATTTTCAAATGTTTTTTTTTCTATTTTTTTTTACTTTCGCTGACCTCCGCGCAGGAGCCGAATCAATTAAAGCGGTTGAAGAGAGGCGAATGCTAAAAAACATTCTGAAAATGAAATTATTTTGCTAATATTTTTTTTTTCTGAAAAATTTTTTTTCGTATTCCATTCAAAAAAGAAAAAACGATGAATCAACAAATGACATTTAACATTTATTATTATGCCAACACACAACATCATGATGGTTGATTGTTGTGACGTTTGTTGACGCATGATTATTTTTTTTTTTTTTTTGTTTTTTGGCAACATGAGATGCGATGATTGTGGTGAAAACCACAGCGTTAATTTAATTAAAATTGACTGCAAAAATTTAAGGTACAGCCACCGATGTGAATGAAACACTTGAATATATCAATGGTGGCATGACATGGCGGCAGTCTTCCCTGAAATTGATGGGCTCAAGAACGAAGCATTCTCATAGTCCCCATTTAAATATTTATTATCTGATTCTATTAATTTTTGTGTCATTGGAATTCTATTGTTTGACTCTACATACCCCCAATTTTTGTGAGGTGTGTGTCGTCAACACCTTGAATATGTGCGAATGTATGTGACACTAAAATTTTTGGGACACAATTTCTCTTGAACGAACGCCGCAATGTCAATTTTTTTGCTTCAATCGACGCATCTCAATGTAACTTAGAATTGATTAGTTTTTGGAGACGATCGCCTCCGCAGTTCTGTAATTATCCACAAAAAATATGCGAAAAAACGTCAAAAATACGGCTTTTGCACAAATTCCTCTATTTTTTTAAATAAATGATCCGATCTGAAATTTTCTCCATGCAATTGATGCGTCTTTTTCTCCTACGGTTTCACATTCTCAAGCACCCGTCGTGCCGTCGTACGTAAATCGTAGAAAAATTCAAGAAAATGGTTAACACTTGATGTTATAAAATTTTCCTCACGAACTAATGAAATGAGATTGACAAATATGAGAATAAAATAAAAAAATCTACATCAGGACGAAAAATTTGATGGAAAACTGAATTATCATCGAATTTCTAGTTGATTTGTTGACTGTGAATTTTCAATGATGACGATTTGTATTCCATTCACTTCCAGAAACAGAGATTCCTCTTTTCAAATATTTCTTAGCTTCTCTCCACTTGCAATAATGAGGGAGAAACCGGGAAGTTATTGTTGCGACCCGCTAAACGGGTCACACTAATATTGCAACGCATTTACCCATGGGAGCGAGCTTGCGAGCGACCAACAACGCACCACTAGTTTCTAATTTGCAGTTTGACGGATTATAAATATTGAATATATGGGTGATTCAACGGAAATGGCGTTATTTATATCAGTACCGTGGCGACTGCGATGTGCTTCTTTAGCTCCAATTGAACAATCTTCGATGCATTGATTGTAGCCAGTGAGAAAACTTCGTTTACGCACTCGAATTTCATTTTACGCACGATCTTGAATTTTACGCACTCCGTGCACAAAACAAACACTTTGCCCTCCAAACAGTCCCTCAAAGCAAACTTTGGGCAGGTTTGCAAAAAATAGTATGTGCAACACGTGCGTGTAGCACTTTTTCACCTCGTGTGATTTCTAACACTCGTGCGAAAAAGTGCTATTTTACGCTGTCACGAGGCACTTTTACTGCACTCTCACCAGTGCCTGTGAAGTTTGATATTGGGTGTAGGGTGTAGGACTTTGGGGTGGAGTCCCAAGGGGACTCTTGTCGCTAGGCGACTCAAAAGGGATTGTGGGTATATTGTGAGGAGTGTGGGTATTTTGCAAGGAGGTACGGGATTTATCCCTCCCGTGCCTCAGTGAATGGGGGTAGTGGACTAGGGAATGGATAAAGAGAGGATACGGCTCGGTAATGGATGGGCGCGGATGTGGGAAGCTCGGGAGAAAGGGATGGGACTAATGTACTGAACGGCTATGGGAAGCCAAGGCCGACCCGTGTGGAACTGCTTCCCGGTTGTGTCCTCTCCACCAGTCCAGTCCGGAGGACGCGGGTGCAATGCCCCAGCGTACCACTTTGTTGTTGCTGGAGCCCGCGATAACCAATAATTTTAATGTAATATTTCAGAAAAGAAGGATAGGTTGAGCTCAGCAGAGAGAAAAGTACAAGAATTCAGAGATAGTGGCTCGGTTTATTATTTGAGAATTGAAAAGAAAGAAATGAAAAATACAAAATTAAATTGCCTCAGGTATTTGGGCTCTCTACCGTAGTTTCAATGCCAAACCATAATAATAAATGAAAATCAAATAAAATCAAAATAAACTTAATTTGAAGACCCGGCTGATCAGCTTACACTATTCGATGGCTTTGTAATTCGGATTAAATGATAATAATACTTATTATTCCCCTTTTCTCCTGGTACTAATAACTCCAGAGGACATCCAGACAGGGACTCATCCCCTCAGCAACCCTCCCCATTCATAAATATCATTATTTTACATCGATCTCTCCGGGATGGCCGGGATGACTGACTCTATACACTTCAAGAGTATGTCCGGATGTCCGAATGAGAAAGACGGTGCGAGGAGTCTTCGCTCGAGAGAGAGGTGCCTCAAGCGGCTGCAGGTTCCCTACGCCTATTTTCCCCCACCGAAGGGGGAAGTGCAACGAGCAAGTGTCCACGTGGGACACTTGTGGGCTACAATTGCCTCTTTACGCGGATCTACTAATCGAATTTCTCTCTCTCTCTCCCCTGGAGGACTCTGAGTCCCTCTTTCCCACTCTCTTTTTCCCCTCTTTAACTCTGAAATAACGGGGTTTTTGGCAATGCGTAACTATTTAATCTCAGCCTGAATTACCCCGATTAATAACGATAATTATCCCCTTAAAACTAAATATATTGATTACTTTCCCGACTCCCACTCACACCGACTGTAAAATATCCAATAATTTCTATTCAATATCTCTCTAAACCAACTGCGCAATAAGATGGCGGCCCCGTGGCCACGCGACCAACGCGTGCTATGGGCACACGAATTACCCCGGAGTTTATCTATGAAAACTGCGAGTTTATTCGACAAAAAACGAGTTTAATTCCTCAGCAAGATCTGTACTCCCGGTAACGACCATCCGTAACCGCAATCACATCAGCAACAATGAATAAAAAAATCAATGCCAACTCACGTTGTCGCTGAATTCACCAGAGCCGGTAGCCGGTGACCACTTGTGGAATGTCCGGAGGTGTTTATTAGATATATTTCAATGTTTTTCAGGTATTGGTTCACTTTGCTCTTTTCCGAATATCGCTCAGAATTTCCTCTCACCAATAGCACAGCCCGTGTCACCAAAAATATTCAATTAACACAAAAATCTTATAAAAAACAACGACAATGAATATTTGTGCACGTGTATGCCTGAATAGATGAGAACGGAGTGTCGGCCATTATAAAAACGTCGTTACTCCGGCCACTTTGGCTGGTGAGATGGCGCCAGCTCCCGGTCAACCCGTGTCAGCTGACCTGCTGTTCTCTGTATCACCTCCATCTCATTGCGCCGCTTACGCGGGCTTTCAATCCTTTCCTCTTTCTTTCACTTCGTCTCTCCTTTTTGGACTCCAGAGAGGTTGTTCTAGAGTGTACTCTCTACAGACCAAGGCCGTATTTACGGGGGTCTAGTTTATCCTCAGAGATCTAATTATCATTGGATATCAATTCGTAAGTAACGTGGCTGTTGGCTTATCCTCACGGGATATTCCTGCACCTGGATTTGACGTCCTCGCTGTCCTCTCCGGAACTTGGATTACGATTACGCGAGTCATTACCGGGTTATTATCTAAATTCATATAGCTAGTCCGCGTGTGTGGTGAGGGAAAATAGTACTTAACTCTACTCAGATCTCATTTTTCCACACGTCCACTCGATATCCGTGATTTATTCTCACAACGCACTAGTTGCACAATGTACTATTATTTTGCAACGCATGATCTCGTTATTTATTACTCTTGTACTTTTGGTTTGTGTTCTGAAAAATGTCTATTGTTCTATCTTATTCTATTCGTTCTTTTTGTTCAAGCTTAAAGCATCACGGAGCTGCAAAGAGGAAGAAAAAATCAGACCTATTGTTATCTATTGCTGGATCTCTTGCCGCCTTTTGAGATTTTGAGATTTTGAGATTTTGAGATTGTCGCTATTCTTGTACTTATTTAAGGATTATTTCTATTTAATGAGGACTTATCTTCCTTTTATTTTTATTTTTTATCTTTCTCACCTCATGAAAATGTACTGATAGCATGTTGGTGTATTAATCGAGCTCTGTAAACCCCCGTGCTATAGGAGCAACTTAGGACTCCTCAGAAGCATTAACAAATGAATAAATAAAATAAATATTTCCTTCCTCTATTTTGTTTTTTCTTCATCTTGTTCACTGCTTTTTTTTCTTCATTTTCAGGATTGAAATATCTCCAATATGTCCCCTATTTCGACTCATCAAGTCTCCTCTTATTCCAATTAAATAAGTAATTATTCATTAATCGAAAACGAAAACTATAAAATCCCAGAAAAATCGGATTTTGATAATTAATTTCAATTTTTTCCTGTTGTCAAAAGAAAAACAAGTAAAAATCAACATAGAAAGATTAAAATCCATTTTTTTCCTAAAATTTCTCCAATTATAACTAATATTATATTCCATAATGAATATTATATTATATTATAATATTATATTTTCCGATTAGAATAATTTTGTGCTGAAAATCTTTTCAAACTTCATATGAACTATTAGTTGGTCGGACACCTATTTTTTGGAATTTTCTTTAAAGTCGATAACAAATTCTCTGTAATTATTTTTTAATTCTGTAATAAATTCTAATGTATTTAACATATTTTTGTTTCTTCAATGTTCTTTTTTATTGTTGATACTAGGGGGCTCCGCCCCCTGCTCGCTGCGCTCGCCAACCCTAGAGGGGGCTTCGCCCCCCCGCTCGCTTCGCTCGCTCCCCCCCTTCACAACTATAACGACATAGTATTCAGGATTTTACGGAATTTTCAGGATTTTCGATTAATTATAATTATGTAATTATTTAATTATTAATAAGAATAATTAATTAATTATTAATTAATCATTTAATTAATTAGAATAAATTAGCACGTTCGCAATTAGAGGCGTAGAAGACGTAGAAACAAAAGAAACACTTCCGACACTTTCGAACTTCACTCTATTGTCCTTTTTTTGACGTGTTTATTTTACCAAGAAAATTATTCAGTGGAGACGTCTGGTCAATTAAGGTGAGTCCATTACTTGAATACTTTTCATTTTTTTCAAGGTTTTTGATACTTTTTTTTTTCAGGAAAAGTTTTGGTTGGCTATCCGTGGAAAGGCAAATTATTCAGTGGTTGAAGGGTAAATTATTCAAGAGGAATTTCAAGAGGATTTTTTGACTTGGGCCGGAACGAATTTAATTTCATCTCTCAGGTGAGAGTTCAATTAATTTATTTTGTTTAAACTGTTTTAACTGTTTTTATTTATTAAAACCTCTCAAATTTGTTTGAATGTTGAATGTTGAAATGAGGGAAGGGGGGATGAAAAAGTGTATCTTTAGTTCAAAGAGGAATTTTTGACTCGGGTGGCATTGGTTTAGGTTAGTTTAGGTTTAGGTTTAGTTTTTTTCGTTTTGGGAATGAGGTTTTGGGGGGGAAAGGTTTAGAGACGATTTGAAGGGTTATGAGGATAATGTGTTGATTTGGGGAAATTGTCGTGAGATATTTTTTATCGGCAATTGGACTGACGATTTTTATTGGCAATTGGGAATGGGGTAAGACTGCAATGGGAGGAAGGTAAATGAAATTAAGATGTTTTTTTTTTCAAGAGAAATTTTGATCTTGTAAGGATTTGTGAGGATTTAGGGGCTTCATTATATTCCAGGATTATTATATTTCAGGATTTTCGGGAACTTTCATGTTTTCTGGGATTTTTGGAAATTTTTGGGGCAGCCCTAGTGATGAATACTTTTTCTTTTTATTTGAAGATTTTTTATTTTCTTCTCTTTTAGGAGGAATTTTGAATTGAAAGGTAAATTATCCAGTGGTTCCAAGAGGAATTTCAAGAAGGATTTTCGACTTGGATGGTATGAGTTTAATTTTATCTCTCAAGTTTCTTCTTTTTTAGGAGGAACTTTGAATTGAAAGGTAAATTATCCAGTGGTTCCAAGAGGAATTTCAAGAAGAATTTTCGACTTGGATGGTATGAGTTTAATTTTATCTCACAAGTTCTATTTCATTTTTGATTTTAATTTTTGACATTTCTCATTTTTCAGGAGGAATTTTGACAAATTGAAGGCTAAATTATCCAGTGATTCTAAGAAGAGGAATTTAAGACTTGGGTGGTACGAGTTGGTACGATTGTTCATCTCTTTGGTATTATATCATTGTTGTTTTTAATTTGTGACAGTTAAGTTAATTTATTTTTAATCTGTTTGAGTCTGTTAAAACAGCAATTTTCATTTTTTTTATTTTTTCTTTAGTTTATGGTTTTGTTTAATTACAAATCAGAGAGGGATCTATTTGTGATATCGTTAATTTTTATTCGTTTTTTTTTCTGGGTGATTTTGTTTTTTTTTATGACGCGATTGTTCAATAGTTCAATATATGGGGACTTTTTTTCTGGTGATAAGGTGATTTAAAAATTTCTAGTGGGCTTCATTTATCGATTTTTCTTTGACTGGCGTTCATGGGTTGATTAAGGTTGTTATTATTAATTAGTTAATTATTAATTTACGTTGTGACGTGGTTTAAGGTACATTGAGAGCTTCGGCCTTAAGTTTAAGGAGACTTCTGCGATATATTCTAGGAAAATTATGAGTGAAAAATCAAATAGGAAACGTTCACTGTCTGCAATTTCCTCTCAAGAATCAGAGAGTAGAAAAAGAAGGAAAATAGAGAAGAAGAGGCGATATAGAGCCAATCACAGAAGTGAAATTCGTCAATATAATCATGATTACTATAAAAAAACTACAAGTAAATCGAATAAGAAACATTCGTCGTCTGTAGATTTTGAAGAATTTCGCAAAAACAGAAAGAAAGAGTCTGTTGTAGAAAAGAACAGACGATATAGAGCCAATCATAGGAACGAAATTTCTCAATATAATCTGTAAGGGATTTTCCTCCAGTTTTCCACCGGGGAAATAATCCCAAACTACTCTTTACCCATTCCTCATATCGCTACGATTTGGGCGCCAGCTAGATTTTATCCGGAAAACCTAACTAAACCGGCCTTCAGGGAAAACTCGTCACCTGGAGGACTTCTCGTGGACGGGACCCACGGATGCCACGCTAGCATCAGTATTTCACGGTAGAGGGGCGAGGTCCACCATGTTAGGAGTGCTTCCGCTCGCTCATCGAGGCTCTTTTCACGTCCCCGACGGCGAATACGGAGAGAATTCTTCTCTCAACCGACTCATAGTCTCGTGTACTTCGCCTCGGGGTTATTTCTACCCGATCAGCCGACTTTCGCACTCGGCGTTATCGCTAACGGTGAGTGGCCTTGACCGATTTGCGAATCCTTCTAACCCCTGGGGGCCCGGAATGTGAAGGCACGTGTAGCGAAGACCCTGCCAGAGACACTGTTAACTCCCGATCTACACGCTCACGCGGTTTTCCCTCCACATCCAGTAACAGCAATATCATCGCGAGTCAGATTCCCCCAGCTACTTTGACTGGGAGGCGAATGCGACGAAGGCCCAGCCAGAGACACTGTTAACTCCCGACCTACACGTCCACTCCAACACCCAATCGTTTCGCCGGAAGATCCAAAGCCCGGCCACGTAGCACTTCACGCGACCGGAAACCAGCGCTATTCTCTACTCGGGAGATGCAGGAGCATCTCCCTCTGCTCGCCTCCCCGCTCGATGCGAGGTGACGCCTTCCGATAACTCGCCAGTCATCTCTATGTTCCGCTCTGTACGAGCGCCCGTTCTGAACTAACCAGAAATCTCCCAGGGCTTAACTTCCCAGTCTAGGCTTCTCATTCCAGTACCACTCGAGCTACGTTCTCTCGACGTGGACCAGCCTGATTGGCCCGACATCAATCTCCTCGGAGAAGGGGAAGCGGCAGTTCTTACACCTGCCCGTCCGTCCCTAGGCTAAGTCTGCGGAGCCTTTAACACCGCACAGTTGGGAAGCCTGTACGTCGGCCCTATTCTACCCAACCACAACTGCACGAATGCTAAATTAGCGATAGCATACCAAAACGGTCACTTTGGAGAGTGGGAAGCTCAATCCACCCGAACTGGCATATCCCCTCTCCTCCATGATCTATTCACCGTCAGTCGAGCCTTGTTCGGCTGACGTCAGATGCCTCCTCCTGTCTCTCTCTCTCCCAACTCTACTCACTCACTGTGTGTATTTTACCGTGACAAGAAAATCTCGTTACAAATCGTCATCACTATCGCCATAATAAAAAATCCAAGAAAGCACTTCTTGGTGAAAAGTTATCGGACATAATAAAGTTAAATATAGGAAATTTAAATATAGAATGTCCATCATGTGGTGCATTGTCATTTAAATTGGAACGTGGGAGAGTGAAGCATAATTTCTGTCATGGTGGGAAAATTAGATTAGATCCGCCACCAATTTTTCCGAAAAAATTGCGAAGATTATTTACGGCAAATAGTGATAGAGGACGTCGATTTCGTAGATATATACGTTTTTACAACAATTCTTTCGCAATGGCTTCATTTTGTCCTGCGGAAGAAGTCCAACATCATGGAGTGGGATCTATGAAAATTAGAGGTGAAGTTAATGCGATGGTCACTACCAGTCTTGTACCGAATAAAGGACAGATGCCCCGCAATGCACAAATTTATTTATATGAACCTAATGAAGCTTTAAAATTGAGAAAGTTTGAAAATTCTAGTCATAAAGCTTTAAAAATGATTCAGAAAATTATGAATCAAAATAAATATGTCAAGGCTTACAATAGTTTATTTGAAACATATAAGAACAATACAAACTCTGTATCAATGCTCTATTTTCAACGATCGTCACAATCGAAAACAATTGAAGACAAGCGATATAATCCACCTTCTGGTCTCGGAGCAAGAACAGAAGTTGGCGCGATTCTTGTTACTGGTAAACAAGGGGACGTACCACAAAATGTGGAATTCAAAGTTTATCCTAAAAATCCCATGCAGTGTCAGCGAATGCACAAATTATCAAAACATGCTGAACCTATGTTATTTCCATTATTATTTCCTACTGGTCAAGATGGATATTCGATTTATATGAACAACAATGTGAACACAAATCACCGACGAGTTACAGCTGTTCAATACTTTGGATGGCAATTGAGAGTTTTAAACAACCATCATTTCAATCCCTATACTATGGGTGGAAAACTTACCCAGCAATATATTCTTTATGGTTATATTGTTAATGAGTGGAATAGATTGAATTATTTCCGAGCAAATCCAAATCAATTTCGAAGAGAAACTTTGCAAGGCTTAACAGATCACATAGAATGAAGTTCTATAAATTGTTCCGACTCTGTGCGATTAGGACAGGTCATGATCCTCCCATCATCATTTGATGGTGGACCCAGAGCAAAACACCAGCACTATCAAGATGCTATGGCAATGACAAGAGAAATTGGCCGGCCTGATTTATTTATTACTTTAACTGCTAATCCTAAATGGGAAGAAATTGTCAACTATCTGAGAATATTGCCGAGAGGTTATAACCCATCAGATATTTCCCATATCGTTTCTCGAATTTTTTTCATAAAGGTGATGAATTTTATCGATGAAATGAAATCTGGCCATATATTTGGAAATATTCTTGGGTACACAGCAACAATTGAATTTCAAAAACGAGGATTACCCCATGCGCATTGTATATTTGTGCTATGTAAGAAAGACAAAATGTTGACACCAGAAATTATTGATAAATTCATCTCTGCCGAAATTCCTGATGAAGAAATAAATCCGAAAATGCATGAACTGGTTATGAAGCACATGATGCATGGTCCGCATAGTGATAAAACACCATGTTGGAATATGAAAGATCAAAAATGTTCAAAAAAATTTCCTAAACAATTCGAATGTGAAACAAAAATTGAAGCTGATGGTTTTCCAATCTACAAACGCTTGGATAATAGAAAAAAATGCTATATGTACACTCGAAAAGTCGGAAAAAAATTGATTCCAGTCGATAATTCCATGGTGGTACCATATAATCCATACTTACTTGCAAAATATGAATGTCATATTAATGTAGAGTATTGTGGATCGATTATGGCTATTAAATATCTATATAAATATATCAATAAACCCCATGACCGAATGAAAGTGCAAATCAATACAGGAATAAGGAATGAAATTGAAGATTATGTTGATTCTCGCTATGTTAGTTCTATGGAAGCTGCGTGGAGACTTTTGGAACTACCAACACGTTTTATGAGTCATAGTGTCACCAGGCTCCCTGTACACCTTCCAGGGCATCAATACATTCGATTCGAAGAAGGTCGTGAAGAGCAAGCAGTAAATTCCATTGCACATATCACTAAATTGACGGCATATTTTACTTTAAATAATGTAGACAAAACAGCACAAAAATATACATATCCAGAAATTCCGAAACATTATACGTGGAATCAAAAAAACCATTGTTGGCAGAAACGACAACGAGGAATGGACAGAACTATCACAAGAATGTATTCTGTCTCCCAAAGACGTTGAAAGATTTTTCCTGAAGATGTTGTTACAACATACGAAAGGTGCTACTTCTTTCGAAGCTTTAAAGACAGTGGGTGAGAAGATTTGTTCGACATTTCATGATGCCGCATATGAATTAGGTTTCATCAGTAGCCCACAGCATATTGAAGAAATGATGGACGAATGTTGTTCAATGATGATGCCGAAATCATTACGAAATTTTTTCGCTTATCTTTTACTCACTTGTGATAACCTGGATGTTAAAGGACTTTGGAATAAATATAAAGAAGCTTTATGTGATAAATCTCCGGAACGAGAAGTATTGATTGATATCGAACGACTGTTGAATAGTGAAGATAAATCACTATCAATGTTTGGATTTGAAGAAATAGATTTAGACACTTCATTCAATGAATTTGAAGACAATCATTCAGTGACGGAACATACATTGATAGCACAACAAATGCAGACGAAATTGAATAGTGATCAACTAAAAGTGTTCGTGGACATAACAAGTAATGTAGAAAGCGGAATGCAGAAGTTATTTTTTCTTGACGGCCCAGGAGGGACAGGAAAAACTTTTCTATATAAATGTTTATACCATTATTGGCGAAGTTTGCATAAAAATATTGTGTCGATAGCTTGGACCGGTATTGCAGCCATTTTGTTACCGAATGGCCGAACTGCGCATCGATTCTTCAAATTACCTATAAATTTGCCAGAAACTCTAGATAATATTCATCCGATATATCTCAGCAAACGAGCCAAAATCAATTTAACACAGGTTGATATCATTATTTGGGATGAGGCTTCAATGATTTCTGGTACTGCTCTGAATATGATTGATGTGACTCTGAAAGATTTAATGAAGTCTGAAGAATTATTTGGAGGAAAATGTCTACTATTTGGCGGTGATTTTCGACAAATATTACCCATTGTGAAACGCGCAACACGAAAACAAATTGTGAACGCATGTGCAACAAAACTTCCGTTTTGGAATTCGATGAAACATTACGTTTTAAAAATCAATATGCGTATTAAGGAAGAACAGTTCAATAAATGGTTGCTCCAAATTGGTAATGGACATATAGATGAAGTAAAAATTCCGAATGGTATGCTATGTAAAAATGTGATACAAGCTGTGTATAAGGAAAATTTTGATGAAGAAAATCTGGCACAAAGTATACTGCTGGCTGCTTTAAACGATCAAGTTGACATGCTAAATGAACAAATATTGAAAGAATATCCCGGAGAAATAATAGAATCAATAGGACATGACATCGCTACCTCAAGTGATAGTGAAATCATAAGTGGCGATGATGTTATGTTACGTTTCCAGCCAGAATATCTAAATAAATTCAACATCTCCGGTTTACCGAAATTTAAATTGAAACTAAAGATTGGAGCTGTAGTTATGTTGATACGAAACATATGCATTGCTGATGGTCTGTGCAATGGGACAAGATTAATTGTTCGTAAAATGTCCACTAGAATTCTGTATTGCACTATTCTAACTGGAAATAAAAGAGGGGACTCGGTAACAATTCCCAAGATAACATTGAACACGAAAGACAATACGGAATTGCCATTTATTTTACATCGTCCTCAATTTCCTGTTCGATTAGCGTTTGCCATGACTATCAACAAGGCTCAAGGGCAATCCTTCAATCGAGTTAGTATATATCTCAACCCCAAATCACCCATTTTTAGTCATGGACAGTTGTATGTTGCTTTATCGAGATGTAGAAAAATATCTGGATTGAATGTCAAAATAATTAGTGATATCGAATATGAGAAAAACCATATGCACAACATTGTCTACAAAGAAGTCTTCAAAGGATAACATTCATCTCAATGGGATATTCAGGTGTGTCATATGACCACACAAATAAATATAAATTCTTAATTATTTAATTACTTGATCAAAATCAAGAACAATGAATAAAAAACTTAATAGTAATTAATATTAAGGAAGAACTTGATAATAGAATAGAATTTAATTCACCTAAGTTATTCATTATAGATTTTTTCAAAGGGGTTATATGACTATTTCCAGGAGTGAACTGATATTCTGAAAATGGAGAATGAATCAACTAATTCAATAAAAATGGAGACTGATGAAGACTACTGTAAGACTCTTCATTATATTAGCCATTTCCACTTCACATATGTATATAAACAATCGTAAATTTTTCTAAAAGCACTCAACGATGGCTTCGATGAAATGCTTTGCAACCATTTGAAACACTGGGAAGATAATGTAAGAGCTTATGATACAGGTTGCATCAGATGGATTGTGGATGAAGTTATCAATGGATTGAATTTTAACACTGTAAAAAAGGAAACGCAAAGGTTAAACTCATAATGCCTTAGCTATATATGATCAAAAATAATTGACAGAATAAATAATATCTAGATTTTGTCGAGTTCAAATTCAGAAAATTCTTAACAACATGAATTATGGAAATGAGGAGAATAATGAACGAGGGAGACGTCAAAAAAGGGAAAATAATCATGGAATAAAGAGAAAAAGATCAACTGGAATGAGAAGAAGAGCGTATGGCGAAGCACCAATAAAAAAGAGGAAAACATCAGGAAATGGCGGCTGATTCTTGTTAAGAAAGGTAAGGGTGGGATTTTCATGTAAATACTAGGGGGCTCCGCCCCCTGCTCGCTTCGCTCGCCAACCCCGGGGGGGCTTCGCCCCCCCGCTCGCTTCGCTCGCTCCCCCCCTCTCTCAGTGCGAGAGTACTATGTTCGTGCGATAGTAGAATAAAATAATTAGTTTATTAAAATCAATAAAATGAATTGATTATTATATATTCTCATTCTGAAACACAAACCAAAATATTTTTATTAAATGTTCATTCAAAACCTATCAAGAGCAACCGAAATATCAGATAAATTCAATACAATTATCTAAGATTTCCGTTATCTGGGGCCCTTGATCCATATTCTCTTCGAAAACCCAGACTGAAAATACAAAAGAGAACAGGTTTTGATTTGAAATATTTGCATGTATCTTCATTTGCAGACACTATTGGTTACGGGCCAGGTTCTGGGTCTAGAATCCTGAAAAAACGATAAATCGACCGAATAAAGTTTCTATGTATTAAATTTGGATATAAAAAAAAAATCAAAAGACAGGATAGATACAACCTTGTTTTTCCTCCTTGTTCCCTCCTCCTTGTTCTCTCCTGTCTTCCTTTTACTCTGGCTCGATTACAGCTTGTTCGCCCTTTTTTTTTCATTGTTACTGAAATTGCAATTGAGTAATAGGTGAAAATTTAACTTAAATATTCAAATATTATATTCAAATATTAACGTGATGGAAAAATTACGTTTACTCATCCTCTGATTCAACTATGTATCTTACATTCGGGGTTGGTCCGAGGAAATTGATCTGTGTTCCTTGATATACATGCCATTCAAATAGAATTGGTGGATCACCAACAAAATGACGTTCCATCTAATGTTCATAGCGAATTGGCATCAAGGGCACAGCATTTCTTATATTTATGAACTGTTAAGTAATGGTCACAATGATATAAATATACTTTCATAAGCTTTATTGCTTTTATTTCAATTAACTAACTTGATTTGGAGAACGCCATAAATGAGCCATTACTTCCACGTCATAAACTTTGACCTTGAAATAATTTTTTCGACGATCGGCATGTCCATTGAACAGAATGATCCCATTTACTGGTACTCTATTCACCGTTCTGAGTATACGTAATGCTGCCACAGTTCCTGTTAAACTTGCCATAATTTTTAATGATTTATTTTTTCAAGGAAAATATGATACATTTTTTTTCAAATATATTACTTTCGTGGAATTCCTTCGCGTATATCTCTAATTGTGCAGGGGTATTCTAGCATTTCCATTTTATCTCTTCTTCTACTATTAATTTGTAGTTATAGTATCTCCAATCAAACTATGAAACAAAAAAATTATTTTTTAACTTCCCGGGCTAGGGAAGTTATTGTAATCACCCCGAAAATGGAAAATCGAATTTTCATCATATCTCCACGTTTCAAGGTCACCACAACACTCCCCGATAATTTTCAAGATCATGTATGTATATGTGTGTGTGTGTGTGTGTGTGTATGTGGGGTGTATGTGGCCAAAAATTTTGTCCAACGTTATCTCGTGAACGGATGATGTGATCGAGGTCTTCAATGACGCAATCGAAGCGTCTTCCTTCAGCTTAGATCGGAAAAGATTTTGGAGAAAATCGGTCCAGTCGTTCTCCATTTTTTCCAGGAAAACGAGATGATTTTTTTTTTTTTTTTTTTTTCATGAGACTTCATGTTTTCGGGGTCGCTGATCATGAATATGATAACCGTTTTTGCGCAAGCACGAGCCTATTTGTTAATAACAATTTAATTGTTCAAAATGGTCTCTTGCAAGAAGGGTTAAAGTTAGCAAGAAAAGTTTGAAACAAAAAATGTTTGACATGTCAAAAGGCATATTTTTTGTTCTATGACTTGGTTTTGTAATTTTCATGGTTAAAGAATGATTGTGGGTGGGAATATCTCAGGCGGCGCGCTATCCCTATGGCGCAACGGGAGCGAAAAAAAAGATGAAAAGAAATATCGCTTTTTTTTCGTTTTTTTTTTGTTTGTTCATTTTTCTACTACTTTTGTCAATCTCGGCGTAGAAGCCGAATTAATGAAAGAGAGAAAAGGGGGTAAATGCTACGGAACATTTGAAGAAAATTGAAAAAAATCTAAATTGAAGGATTCCATAAACGATTGTTATAATGAAGGTCATCAACGTTGCAATTGCAATTACAAATGAGATTCAACACTTATTATTTTATCATGAGTCCCTTCAATACCCGGCGGCATCGGTAATGTAGGAAATTCCATTATTGGTATTGGGCACAGGACAGTACGCAATTTTGTCGTCTGGCGTTCGATTTGCTTTCGATAGCCGGGGGCGGGGGGGGGGGGACTTTTCACGAACGAGCATCCGCCATCATTCGATAATCAGCTGTGATCGATCCATCTTTGAGGAACGTTATCAGAGCTTTTTTCAGGATTTTTTAAGAATTATCTTACAAATCATTATTACAATTCTTGCCTTCAGCAGAATTGTAATAATCAATAACGAAAGAGAGAAGATCAGTGTCAGCCAAAGGCGACAATCGATAAAAATAAAAGTAATTGTTTGACACAGGCGACACGAAATTGGGAGTTCAGTGAAAATTCCATAAAAAAAATGTTCCATTCAATATTTCTATGGGAAAGATCGCGCTGGAATTGGATAAAATTTTCAATAGAATCGATATTAAATAGAATTTAAATAGAATTCTTAGCGAATTTGTTCGGATTTTCTATTGAATTTTTCAATACGCGGAGTAACTTGTGATTTTTTTCACTCATTTCTCATTCTCTCTTTCTCCACAGAGCTCCTAGATCAACTGCAGAGATTGCTAGGTTTCCCGAATGAGGATGAAGATCCTGTAGAACCTGATCCCAACAATGATGATCCATTGAACTTGAGACCAGAGGGGAATCAGAATGAAGAGCAACAGGCTGAAGGTGCAGGAGCAGGAGCAAGAGCAGGTATTGAAAACCTGGTTCTACTCCTCCAACGACAACAGCAGCAGCAACAACAACAGCTGCAACGAGAGCTACTCCAGGCAATCATGGCTAGGCGCCCACGAACACCTCAAGAATTTCTAACAATGTTACGTACTTTTATTCAGGCTCAGCAACATCAACGAAATCATCGTAAGCAAATATTTAATAACTTTTGTTGTTCAGTATAGTTTGTTAAATGTTTCAATTTTCCAATTAACATTTTTAGTTGAATAGTAGAAAGGCATCAATCGGAGAATTCTATATACCATATTTTTCAAGTTTCGGGGAGAATAGTGGTGGTAATGGACTAGAAAACGATTTCTTTACGAATTTTATTGATTTCAACGAATTACTTTTGATCGCAGAGAATAAGTACATTAATTTTTTTAAATCAAAGTAGTAATTAACATTTATTTGCTTCTCAAGAAATAATTCTCATGATGAATTCATAATCAGCAACAACTTTTCCCGGGAGTAATTAACTGGAATTATCACGTATAATCCTTCATAAGAAATAGAATTACCGTCCGAAAATTTGATGAGACAGATAAAAAGTGAAAATGATGAAAATGAAAGAACTAGTAGAATTCAAATGCAAACAACTTGTGGTAGATGGCATGTTAAGAAAATTGAAGAACTAAAACAATAACAATCATCAATAATCAAGAATCATCATAACAATGATAGATAATGAGACTCATAATGATTCATGTTTGTACATAGGTCGAGGCAGTAACGGAGGGAACAGTCGTCGATCCTGGCGCGCTGGACGTGGTAGACGTGGTGGTCGTGGTGGACGTGGTGGACGTGGTGGACGCGGTAACCATTCAATGACCGTCTACTTTAACTAAGTCTGCTCGAACCCCTTCTCTCCTGATGATTGGTGAACTCGTAAAAACCAATAGAATGAAAAAAAAAAAGAAAGAAAAGAAGAAAATGACTGATAGCTCTTACGATATATATTTGGTGATACTTTAACTGTGATATTTAACTTCCCGGGCTAGGGAAGTTATTGTAATCACCCCGAAAATGGAAAATCGAATTTTCATCATATCTCCACGTTTCAAGGTCACCACAACACTCCTCGATAATTTTCAAGATCATGTATGTATGTGTGTGTGTGTGTGTGTATGTGGGGTGTATGTGGCCAAAAATTTTGTCCAACGTTATCTCGTGAACGGATGATGTGATCGAGGTCTTCAATGACGCAATCGAAGCGTCTTCCTTCAGCTTAGATCGGAAAAGATTTTGGAGAAAATCGGTCCAGTCGTTCTCCATTTTTTCCAGGAAAACGAGATTTTTTTTTTTTTTTTTTTTTCATGAGACTTCATGTTTTCGGGATCGCTGATCATGAATATGATAACCGTTTTTGCGCAAGCACGAGCCTATTTGTTAATAACAATTTAATTGTTCAAAATGGTCTCTTGCAAGAAGGGTTAAAGTTAGCAAGAAAAGTTTGAAACAAAAAATGTTTGACATGTCAAAAGGCATATTTTTTGTTCTATGACTTGGTTTTGTAATTTTCATGGTTAAAGAATGATTGTGGGTGGGAATATCTCAGGCGGCGCGCTATCCCTATGGCGCAACGGGAGCGAAAAAAAAGATGAAAAGAAATATCGCTTTTTTTTCGTTTTTTTTTTGTTTGTTCATTTTTCTACTACTTTTGTCAATCTCGGCGTAGAAGCCGAATTAATGAAAGAGAGAAAAGGGGGTAAATGCTACGGAACATTTGAAGAAAATTGAAAAAAATCTAAATTGAAGGATTCCATAAACGATTGTTATAATGAAGGTCATCAACGTTGCAATTGCAATTACAAATGAGATTCAACACTTATTATTTTATCATGAATCCCTTCAATACCCGGCGGCATCGGTAATGTAGGAAATTCCATTATTGGTATTGGGCACAGGACAGTACGCAATTTTGTCGTCTGGCGTTCGATTTGCTTTCGATAGCCGGGGGCGGGGGGGGGGGGGACTTTTCACGAACGAGCATCCGCCATCATTCGATAATCAGCTGTGATCGATCCATCTTTGAGGAATGTTATCAGAGCTTTTTTCAGGATTTTTTAAGAATTATCTTACAAATCATTATTACAATTCTTGCCTTCAGCAGAATTGTAATAATCAATAACGAAAGAGAGAAGATCAGTGTCAGCCAAAGGCGACAATCGATAAAAATAAAAGTAATTGTTTGACACAGGCGACACGAAATTGGGAGTTCAGTGAAAATTAGAGAATTGTCTGCTACGTGCGACACCAGACTGAACATAACAAGAAGAATTGTCGGCCATTGGCGACAATCGATAAAAATAAGAGTAATTGTTTGCCACAGGCGACACAAAATTAGAGTTCAGGCCCAATTTGAAAATCGATTTGGAATTTGATTTCTGCATCGTGTGAGATCAGATTCAACATAATAAGAGAAATCGTCGGCCATTGGTGACAAAAACTCGACGAGAAAAGAGCAGAAGAATTTCTCGGAGAAAATGAGGTCTAAGCGACGATCGAAACGAGAAATAGCCATGAAGAAAAAAAATGTACGTCGTAAAAATGCAAAAAAGGGCATGATTCATCCATCAAGTTTGGATGAATCAGCATGTTGTCAAGAACAACATGATAAAAAGAATGAAACAAAGAAGAATAAGAGGCAAAAAAATAAAGAGCAGATGAGAATCAAACGTTCTGATCCATTCTACAAAAAATTAGAAAGAGAACAGAATCGTACCAGAAACCAACACTCACGAATGAATAATGCCTTTAGAGAGAATGAACAGAACAAGAAACGAGTACAACGTAAACAACAAAATGATAAATTCAAGAAAAAAGCAAATGAAAAGAAGAGAAAATACATGAAATCTAAGAGGCAAAATGAAGAATTTAGAAGAAATGAGAATGATAAAAACAGAAAATATATTGAACGTAAGCGAGGAGAAAGTGTCTTCAGACAAGTTGAACGTAGCAAAAACCGAGTCAGAATGATGATCATTCGACAGCGTGAAAAATATATAAACAATGAACGTAGAAACAACATTGCAAGGAATATTGTTCTACGTCAAAATATACAATATGTAGAGAATGAAATTTCCAATAATCTCAAAAGAAATCGCATTCTTCGACAAAATAAAGCTTACAAATCACGAGAGTTAGCACTAAATGTTGCGAGGAACAAATTGTTGAGGAATTGTTCAAAGCACTATAAGAACGAAATTTCGCGGAATATTGAGCGAAATAAGAAGTTGCGATCCAATAACATCTATAGAAAAGCAGAAAGAAAAGAGACCCAGAAACGAATGAAGAAAATTCGCTGCATGAAAGGATATAAAAAGCGAGAGAGAATGTTGAATATCCAAAGAATAAAGAAGAAACGAACAAATGAGCGTTTTCGAGCCCGAGAATTGAAGAAAAATGCAAACTTTCAAAGAGAGAAAAGAGCAATTGATGTATTGAATTTTCGCGAAAATCTCAATAATCTTTTAGTGAGAAATCAAGATACAGATCCAAAGGCAAAAGTTCAACTGAAATTTATCCAATTTCGTGCAGAAACAGCCTCATTCGTGTGCTGTTGTTGCGAAGGCCTTTTTTTCAGATGTTCTGTTGTGAAATTGAATGAAAAAAAAATTATTGGTAAAAGTGGTGGTCCTTTCTTAGCACAAATCAATAATTTCCCATCAGGTTTCATATGCAACACGTGCAAAAATGCTGCATATCTTGGTAAAGTACACAAGTTATCAACAAGTAATGGTCTCCAATTCATACAAGTCCCAAAATCTGTCCGAGAATTGTCTGATCTTGAGGAAAGAATGGTGGCACCAGTATTGAATTTCATGCAAATTCGAGCACTGAAACCCTATGCTCTGAATCCGCAATTAGGCCTGAAGGGCAGTGTCGTGAATATTCAAATAGATATTAATGATATGCTACAGGTATTGCCACGTCAATTTGATGAAATGCAGACAGTTGAAATCAAACTGAAAAGACACGTTGATCACAAAAGCCATTATATGTTTGAAGCTATCAGACCAGGCGTGATTTGTGAAGCATTGAAACATTTGATCACGACGCCATTATATGAAAAGTATGACATTAAAATAAATGAGGCCTATTTCCAGAACTATGAAAATGATGATCGTCCGATAAATTTCATAGTTGACAAGGATAATATCATTGATAATGAAACAAATCCGGATATAAACGGAACAGTTGAGCACAATGATATAGAATTCAATGATAAGGAAAATAAGATGAATATTGATCAATTAATTGATTTCAATCAGATAAACAATGACGAGGTTTTGCTCGTTGACCGTAATGCAGAAGTCGTACAAAAATATGCACCAGTTGTGAATATAGTCGCTCCTGGACAGGATAAACATCCAATGCCTTGGCATAAAATTGAAGACTTGGATGAATTGTGTTATCCCAGAATATTTGCAGGGCACTCATTTAATGTACAAAAACGGATATCTTATTCAGATCGTATGAAGTCAGAAGCAAGACGGTACGATCGAAGATCATGTATTCCTTCGAGAATTTTGTTCATGGCCAAAAAAGGTTTAGAAATTACATGTTCATCGAGTATAAATATATGTTTAAGACGGACGAAGGAGAATGCTGATAAGCCAATCAATGCCGGAAATGCTTTAGATGTTGATTTTAGGAATAATTTGATTGAATTTGATGATGGATTCAGAATGTTAAAATTCGTCAGATCCTCACCGGCATATTGGGAGCATAAGAAGAAAGAACTATTGGCAATGATTCGTCAATTGGGCAAGCCTACTTTCTTCCTAACATTATCAGCTGCTGAAGGCCACTGGCCGGAGTTATTACAAACCTTAATGAAGTACAGCGAAAAGGGTCACACTTTGTCCATCAAAGAAGCATATGATCTGGATAATAATATCAAGACTGAATTAATAAGGAATGATCCGGTTACGTGCGCCCGTTATTTTGATCATAAGGTCCAGAAATTTATGTGGCTGTTAAGACAGGAGCAGAGCATATTTGGTGAATATGTACTGGAGGATAGCTATGAACGTGTTGAGTTCCAACAACGTGGAAGCCCGCACGAACATATGCTCTTGTGGTTGAAAAATGCCCCAAAATACAATAATAACAGTGATATAAATGACCATGATCGATTGACTGAATTTATTGATCGTTTTCTCACTTGTGAGTATGATGAGAAGAATCCATACATCAAATTGCAAATGCATAAGCATGGTCATAGTTGCTATAAAGGACAAAAAAAGAGACAATGTCGTTTCCATATCCCTTATCCAGTTATGAGAAAAACAATGATATTGATACCATTAAATGAGAATGAAGCTGTACCAAAACCATATCAATCAATTGATGATCTAATGAATAAGTTTTATAAAGAAGAGGTTTCCATGAGTTATGATGAAATTTTGAAGAAATTAGATATGACTGAAGAAGAGTATATCCTTGCGATTCGTAGCACACTGAAACAAAAGCGAGTATTCTTGAAGAGATCTAGTCTAGAAGTAAGAATTAATTCTTATAATAAAGAGATATTACAATTGTTTGAATCAAATATAGATATGCAATTTATACTAGATGAATATGCCGTGATGGGTTACGTCACTAACTATATTAGTAAAATCGAAGGGGGATTGTCCAAATTATTGAGAGAAGCTGCGATAGACTGCGATAATAACAATAATAGTGTTAAAGAGAAATTTCGAAAGATTGCAAATGTATTTCTCAACGGTAACTTAATGTCATCCCAAGAGGCAGCGTATCACGCTCTACAATTGTCGTTATCAAAAAAAAGTAGAAAGACAATATTCATTAACACAGGGCCAATAACAGAACGTGTTCGTAGGTTGAAAACTGATGAAAACCTGAAAAAACTTGATAAAGACTCTACTGAAATATTCATGGCTGATATATTTGATAAATATAGTAGAAGAGAAAGGAAGCTTGATAATATTTGTCTTGCTGATTATGCGGCGAATTATCAAGCATGCAAAAAAAAACCGTCAAAAGATGATGATGAAAATGACGATGATGATGAGGATAGAGCGTATAAGCTTCGACTACATACAGCTGTCATTAGATACCGACGATACAGCTTGAAACAAGATCCAGCAAACTATTATAGAGAGAAGATATTATTATTTATGCCTTGGCGAAATGAAAAACTTGAGGTAGAAAATGTGGATTATGAAAAAGTGTATAAAAATAATGAAGAAATTATAGAAAGCAATCAAGCAAAATACTCCATCATAAGTGATGAAGCTATGGATGAGGCATTAGAACAAGTAGAAAATGACATACGTGCAAGTATACATGAAGGAACTGATGGGAATTCTGCAGCTCATAACATTGATATTTTCCAGCAAGATGGGGCAAATTGTAAAGCTAATGAGCATATAAAAAAAAGTGATACACATAAGACTAGATATACTTGTCCAGCCAGGGTAAAAGAAAATGAACTCCATGATATGATGAGAAATTTAAATTGCAAACAAAAAGAGTTTGTTATGCATATATTGAGTTGTTACAAATTGGGCCAAGTCCCATTCAAAATATTTTTGAGTGGCTCTGCTGGCGTTGGGAAAAGTTATGTCATTAACACACTATATCAGTTAGTAACTAATTATTTCGATAATTTACCTGGAGGCAATATGGATAAAATAATAGTTCTATTATGTGCTCCATCAGGAAAAGCAGCATTCTTAATTAATGGTGTGACATTGCATTCTGCTTTTGCATTACCATGTCAACAATATGGGGCACAAATGGGTCAATTATCAAGTGATCTAGCCAATAACATTCGTGAAAAATTATCAAAAATGCAACTCCTAATAATTGATGAAATTTCAATGGTAAGTTGTACAATACTAGGTTGGATCGATACACGATTACGACAAATAAAAGGTGTGAATCAACCCTTCGGTGGGATTTGTGTATTAGCGTGCGGTGATTTGAATCAACTACCACCTGTGAAAGACAAGCCTGTTTACCAAGTTTCAAGACGAAATGAACTAGCACCATTCCTCGACATCAATCCGTTATGGAATGAATTTGAATTTTATGAATTGACTGAGATAATGCGTCAAAAAGATGATTTAGCATTTATAAATGCACTAAATAATCTAGCGCTTGGTAACATGACAGAAGACGATATAGAATTGATCAGATCACGAGAAATCTTAAAAGGGAATGAGGTTCCAGAGATGGCCATAAGATTATATGCAACCAATGCAAATGTAATTGCATACAATGCATTTAAAATTGCAGAATGTACCAGTGAGTAGGTCATTTCAGCCGCTGAAGATACCTCTCCAAAAGATATGAATCCACAAACCAAAAAATTTCTATTGCAATCAATTAAAAAACAAGGAAAAAAAAGCACGACTGAATTACTACCTAAACTTGAACTAAAAATCAATATAAAATATATGATAAAGGGAGAGGCACTAATGGAGGTCAATCGCGTAAAAACTGGCGTGGTGGACGTGGTGGACGTGGTGGACGTGGCGGAGGCAACGGCCATTCGATGACCATCCACTTTAACTGAAACTTTTCGAATATTTCTTCTCTGATGATCGGATAGATACAAGAAAAAACCGATAGAATGAAAAAAAAAAGAAGGAGGAGAGAAAATGACTGATAGCTTTTATTTATTTAACATATTTGGATAATAATTTATCTGTGATATTTTTTTTGTATATTTTTTTTGTATTTTCATACGAAGCCAAAATGTAATAAATAATAAAGAGCCAGCAGAACGTAAGGAAAAACCGTGATTTTATTGATTGTAAACAAAAGAAAAAATAAATGGGGAAAATGGAGAGAAAATTGGAGTGTTGAATGGAAGTGAGCTTGTGAGCGACCAATAATGTCGTGTATACTGGCCGCACCCCTTTTTTGATTTTTCATTTCTTTTTTTTCCAATTCTTCCATTTTTTTTTCCTTCTTCCGACTCCAACACGGAAGCATCAATTGAAGAGGTGAGAGGAAGGGGGGGGGGGGTATGTTGAGAAAAAGTTTCAAAATTGAAGAACTGGAAAAAAATCAAATAAACTATTTAAGAGCCGGGAAGTTATTGCTGCGACCCGCTCAGCGGGTCATACCCACTATTAACGCACCCACCATGGGAGCGAGCTTGCGAGCGACCAACAACGCACCACTAGTTTCAATTCAAAACTTCTTAATTTTTGTTGATATATAGGGAATCTATCCCATCTATCCACTAATATACTAATATCCGTTTGTTATTCAATTCATTTTTCTTATTTTATTTTCAAAAACTTCAATTTTCCGATTTCATAATCTCAACCTTCATAATTTCAACAGATAATTCCACAGAATACGATAATGCCTGACAATTAATCAAAATAATTGATTGATCAAATCAACCGAATAGATTGACTAATCTAAATAATAATTTCACTTACAGTAAGATTGAGAATTTTTTCTTCACTTTTTCTCATAAAAATTGATAGATGTACTCAATCTATTATTCTTCTCTTTCCAAAACAAATTTCTCATTTATTGTAAGAGGTATATTAGTTTTGATGAGTTGATCTTTATACGTGACCCACCATTCATATTTTGTGATGTTAGGGTCTGTCAAAATTTGGCTGTGTCTTGTAATACATTTTGAGTTCATGGGACATGCGCGTTCAATTACCAAGATCTATAATACAGTAATATAAGTAGAAAAATAGTAAATGATATATACTATCATTGTTTGATCGAATATTATTACTTGATTGTCAATAAGTGTGGCGATCATTTCAAAAATGTCAATGCCGTCACCTTCGTACAGTATTATTTTGTAACCAATTTCGCCACAACGTAACAAAAAAGTATAACATCGTTTTTGATTAAATGTATAAAATCCCAAAGATAAGTCAGGAATTCCAATCAGTCTGGAAAATCGATCAAAAGTTCGATAAGTTTGTGTTAATAGTATATACAGGATTGAATTACCGCATAGGAATTCCTTCTTGAATATTTTTTACAGGTGATGGGTACCTGATGGTCGTCATTTAATTTCACCTGAATAACAAATAAAAAATTTTTCTCTGAATAATTAGAATCTCAAATTATAACTGTCAATGAGTATTTACCCGGAAAGCTTTAACTTTTACCTTTGCTACGGAAACGTAAATTTTCAATTTCTTATTGTTCAATCATTGTTCTTATCGTTCAAATTATTGAATTTTTTCTTTCTTTTCCCATATATAAAATAAATATTTTTATGAAAATTTCTTATGAATGAGCCTGTCATAGACTTATGCTCCATTCCATGACGTTTTGAATGTTTTCTTTTTTTTTGAAATGGTTCCTTAGGCGATTTTTCCCTCTTCATTATAAACGATCTTTTCCTTTTCAATGCTTGCCCGGTTTTTTCCCCTCGACGGTAACTCTTCTTTTCTCTCTTATTCTCCTCAATTATTTTTTTGCGACGGTTTCCATCTCCGTAATCCATGTTATTTAAAATTTTTTGAATTTGGACTCGACAAAATCTAAACATTATTTCACTTCAGAAATCAGAGAGTAATCACAATAATGTCAGAGTTTTTCTCACTACATACAGAAAAGACTACTCTAGACACTATAAGACATTATATTAACCTTTGTGTTTCCTCGTTGTATGTATTTTTGGATGTATCAAGTTTTAATCCACTAATCATTTTGTCCACAATAGCTCCAATAAAACCTTTATCGTAATATTTTACGTTGTCCTCCCAATGCTTCATATGTTTAGAAAGCTCTTCATCCAAGTTATCGTCAAGTGCTTTAAAAATATCATATTTATATCATGTAAATATTTATATAGATGTAACGTAGATGAATTAATAATGTAATGAACAATCTTACTACATTCCAAGCCATCAGTTTCCATTTTCGTCGGTTGATTTTCCATTCTTATCTGATCCGTTTTCTTCTGTAAAATTTTTGTATATATATAAGTAGTATAAGTACCACTATGGCGCCCCCCACCTACAGTCACGCCGACCCCACCACGGGACTGCCCAGAGTAGCACGGCTCCGATGCAACTGAGTGATGGGGATGACGTGACTGTTAGCACCGGTACGTTATAGTGTTACCAACACAGGATAAGAAATACGAAATGAACAGTATTGTTTTAACTCATTTATTTTCCCATTTCGAATTTTACAATTACATTTTTATTTTTTATTTTGACCCCATGAATTACAATATAATTTTTCCTTATGGCCTACGTACATTTGTCCCGATGAATTATAATTACTCTTATGAGCTAAGTACATTTTTGATTCCATGAAGTACAATTGTGCCCACGGCCTGTAAATAATTTTCCTTTAGGATTAGGGTTAGAAATACGTTTCTTACGCATGAATGCGTCATAGTAATCACGCACTAATCGATCATTAGATATGAATCGATTGGTAAATAAAGAATAAAACTTCTCAGGAGTAGCAAACATAGACATACAATGCAGAAACAGTACGCAGTATTGTCCACATACACTGGAATCGTACTGCTGGAGCTGTTTGAAGTTACATTTGAAGAGTTTACAGTTTTTTCGGAGTCTTGAAGCGTGCTGAGACACGATGGGGGGTAATCCGAAGCTGTCGAAGTACCATCCTCTGCCATTTCGATCGACGTACATGGCGACCCAATGTTCTCCTGGTTTTGAGTGGTCATGAGTGTTGGCTACAATTGCTGACGGTTTCGTCCACACTGATGGAATTCTGTCCGCTGGATACACACCCACTGTGTGACTCGGGATATACTGTAGGGCTTCTAAAATCTGCAGTGTATTCATGAGATGATGATGGTTCTTGGTCCAATTTTTCTGTCTTATTTTCACTCGTTGTCAGCCACGCTTTGATTTGAAGTACTCTACGCATAGCACATATAAATGTTGTATGAAAAAGAGCACTGTGTACGACACACGACGTCACCTGTGACGGTACATAAGTGAATAATGGTGATCTGATGTGCGTCTTCAAATTTATAACATCTCGCATGAGAATTTGCATAGTAAACTTTGTTTGTTCCTGGCCATAGGTATATATTTGATCTGCACCTTTAGCAATTGAGCGTAATACTGCATAGACGTGTCTTGAACTTGCCTCTCCTTGATACCAGTCTATCCCATGACGTGTAGTTGTTAACTGATTGTTGAGCCTTTGGATATTTGCAGGTATCGCCGAATATTGATACTCAGGACAAATTATCCAATGACCTATCATATTTGAGGTCGTTGTGGTTACAGCTACTTCTTTCGGTAGAAATGTGCCATGAATTCCTATGAATCCTTCGTAATGAATGATTATTGATGATGATGAACCCTTCTGAGTCATACTGACGTCACAATTTCTATGTCTTCACACTAAAAACTAGTATTCAACTGCATCCTCAACGACTCTCGAGGAAAAGAACAATCATTTCTAGTCAAAACTGTTGACACTGCCAAAACTACAGCGCATGCGTTCTGCATTTGTCATCTGTATTCTACCATCTATGCATAATCCAAGGTTACTTGCCTCGCTGAGTCAATCTCAATGACACTTTCAAACTCAGCAAAAATTATAGCGTTGATTGTTGTACTTAGAGAAGTATCAAAACGCACGTCTATCCTCATGTTACCATTTCGGATCAAGTTCCAATGTGAGTTGTCATTAGCAGATAAATCGGGAGTCAGATCGAATACGAAAAAACAATATCCGTATGGGTAACTGCCTCTGTGAATGCCATTCCCATCATTTAAGAAATGTATTCCTGTTCCTGAGAACACAGTGTGATAAGATTCGACATACAAACCCTTCTCACTGAATTCAGGTTGCAATGGCTTTGATGGAACCTGTCTACCATCTACATATAAGGATACGTAATTCAACCCAAAATTGTCGAAATTAAATGGATTATACATTTTATCTCCCACAAATGCACGGTTCTTTACGAATCCAAAGATTACCCGTTTTGGTAATTGGCCTGTTATAAAGTTATCCAAAGAATGACTTCGAACTCCTGAGGGAATAGACACACTCTTGACTTCAACTCTTGTGACGGGGTATTTAGCTGTAGTCTTAGCTAAGGTTCTTTGATGTGCTAACAATAATCCAGGGCTCACCTTTATTCTACGTATAATAAGTGTAGCTTCTGTTATCTTAACTGTGAAATTACTATTCGCAGAATCCATTAAACAGAAATTGTCTCTCGAACGTACTAATCGAACATGAACATTAACACCGTTTAATAATGCCCGATCTTGGTTGAATACATCACAATGCAAATGGCCCGTTAAATCAACTTCTTTTCCGTCGCCCAAATAGCTTTTACGTGTTTTCAGGCCAGTATTAGTATCATCTGTTTTATCTATCTTTCCTGGTGTATCTCTTGACCATAATACACTACTAAGATGTGACTCCTTTGCATCAGTACCATAGTTCAATAAGGTTTCGAAATAAGCCCGATACGCATAAGCATTATTGGCGGGCGTTACTGCTTTTTGGTTGAAGTAGACATCGACTTGATCAAACAAAGAGTGTAAAAAATTGTTCACAGGTCCGATTGTTGATGAAGGCGTAGGATTTTTTTCTGTTACAAGTGTAGGTATTGTCACACGTAATGATAAACGTGTATGCGCCAAGTCAATGTACTCATCTCCTTGCCCAAGAATGTCAAATTCGATAGGTGAGTTGTCCACAAGTGATGCTATTGGTTTATAATGCACATCGTATGATGATTCAATTGATGTCTGTGTGGGTGGTAGTGAAAATAAATCAAGCTCACTTTTAATTCCTTCGCAGGAATGTGTGTGTAGAAAGGCCATCTTTTCCTCAAGCAAAAATATCTGACACTGTTCGTAACTTTGATGTCGATTTCTTGCGAGCACCTCGTTTATTAGATTTCTTCGTATTCTTTTTCTTGCGATTCTTTGTGATTCGTTTTTTAGCACTACGTTTCACTTTTCTTTTTTTCTTCCTCTTACCATCAGTCAATTTACGGCGTTTAGACTGTCGCGGTGCACGGTCTGAAGAAGAATGAGCATAGGGCATTATGCTAACGCTTTTATATCCAGACCCCGTCATCATTGCGTCGAGTTTCTCTTCGGCTTTCCTCTTCAAATTTAGCCCTGATTCCCTTGCGCGGCTTCTTATAGAGTCTCTCACAGGTACATCGCGTTCAAGAATATCACCCACAACGTTCACACCCGATCGCAGGGCTTCTCTACCAACTACTGATGCTCCTTTTCTCAGTAATGGTAATATACGCCTGAACAGACCACCCAAAAAACTTCCGATACCGTGATCTTTCTGGTTGGATGCCCCTATATATACGTTACTTATACCACTCCGCGGTCCTCTGTTGTAACTGCCTCCTGACTGCAGAATAGCGTCATATATATATCCCTCCATTTTATTAACATTAACTATTCGATACGTTTGAAGTGAAGTATCAGCGTCAACGTTCCGTATTCGAATGATATCGACTTGCCATATTCATCTCTTATATCGATTTCAATAGACTGAAACTCTGTCCGTAGCAACGGGATATACAGCGGTGAAGAAAATGTCTTGATTTTCAGTGAGCCATATTTGTAATCGTCAATGTCTAAAGGTATAACCCTCAATAATGGGGAGTGTACATCTCCAGTTATGTAACTCTCACATATGTCCGTGTATACGTACATGCTCTGAGGAAGAGTTCGCGAAAGAGACGCAGGCATCGATGCTTTGTGCTCACGGGCTATATCACTTAGGATCATTGTCTTATTTTCATGTGAAAACCCTAAGATACGCAACAATGGAGGCGCTAGACGTATAATATGATAAGGCAACTCACAAGAAGAATTACTACACATTTTCGTCATGGTCACATAACCACCACAGTTCATCTTCATTTTCACGTGATTCTTCATGAAAACCATCTCATTTATGAGATTCAACAAATCAGCAACACTACCGTAGACACCGTGTGGTAGATTCGCTATGTCCTCCTGTATTGTTAATAATGTATTCTCGGAATTATCACTTATAAGCCGATTGGTTTCCAGTTCTATCATTTTCCGTTTTTCTCTTGCTAATTGGTTCTGACTTGTCAATGATACGTGATTTTCATCGGGATCCTGAGATATGTGTAAGAACGTCATTGGAACATGGATTTCCGTCAGAGCAACACTCCATCTACCAGATAGAGTGATTATCTGAGGTATATGAGTGATAAATCTGGTTGTTTTATTATCCGGGTAATATTGCATACTACTATTACTAGGTAGTACAACTGAGAAGCTATTACTCGTATGAGTCATTCTTTAATGACAGGGATCTTCGTATAATTTTGTACTTTAAATAACTCCTCTTCGTAGAATATACCATTGATATCCGCGCCGTCAAGATCTTCTAAAATGTACACTGTTGGTGTGCGATAACGTGAGACTCGTTTGATTTTGAAAACTTCAGTACTCCAGCCGGACTCGTATCCTTTCGCAAACGCTGCTTTGGCTGTACTGATACGTACCAAGTCCCCATAGGTGTATTTGGGTATTCCGTAATGAGCTCGATGAGATTTGTTGTTTCTCTTGCATAGGTTTTCTGCAGCTGACGAGGCGTTCTCGTCATTCACATTACAAGGTCTAAAACGAGTACCTGAATGTTTTGTGTGATTGTATGCGTCAACAACCTTCTGTAGAACATCTATGTAGCGTTTAGTGCGAGAATATGTAAAGTATCTCTATAGCCTTTCTTTCAATGTCCGATTAAATCGTTCAACTATGGCAGCCTTGATATCGGGATTCCGTACAATACGATATTGGATACTATACTTTTTCAGCAACTGTTGGAATTCAGAATTGACGAACTCCTTTCCACGATCAGTTTGGAGTAACCGGGGTATACGCTGTCGGTTGTCATTGCTGGTGAGGATATGCTTGAAGGCTTGAGTGACAATCTTTCCACTCTTATTCCGCAGAGGTCTCACCCATGCGTATTTACTGAGAACATCAATAACGACCAACATGTACGAATAATCATCGTTGTATGTTGATATAGAGCGAACATCAACTAAATCGGCCTCCCAAACATCGTCAATTTCGGAAACATTATAGCTTCGTCTATTAAATCGGCGTCGTACCATCTTATGCATATTATATGCATCTTGACTCTCCAGCCAGTTTGTAACTTGGGTGTCTTTATGGCCATTCTGTAGATAGCGTGCAGCAGTGAATCCTACCGGGTGTTCTGGAGCATAGTAAATCTTATCAAGACGCTTCATCATTTTAGCTTCATCCACCGAATTTTCATTGATCCTGTCCCACTTTGAACATTATCGACACTGTTATATAGACTATTCTCGTCTTCTTCTCTTATATCTATTCTTTTCTGCCGTTTTCGAGGCGTAGAAGTCTCTAACTGCAGTGTTGAATGTAACAGCTCTTCGTTACCAATGAATTCTCTGGGAATGTGGTGCCCTTTTAATACTCGAGCGAATTCCTTCCGTCCAATAGCTATTTTTTTCTTCCGTGAACGCATCGCCTCATTGACGAGGTCTATTATGTTTGAATTATGAATTGCCTTTCCATAAATAGATACCATCCCGGCCCCATCCCACGATATCACGTCTCTAGGCATACTCTCGAGTTTCCGTACGAGCAGAGTAGCTTTCGATTTGTATTTTCCAGGAACACTCTCAATTATCGATTTTGTGTTGATATTCTCATAAGTAGAGTTATCCAATCGGGAACTCGAAAATCGTGGATTCATCGGCGACATTGGATCATGCTGCGTGTTTAATGAGTTTTTCTTGTCTTCCATCTCGCCTGCGTCAACCATTGGTTGATGAGGACTGTGTATCAAACCAAGATACCGTTGTAGAATTTGCTGGTATGCATTCCATTTTTCTCGTTCATCTGCGTATGATACTGATTCCAATATTTCTTTCATTTCATTATCAAGGCGTGACAATGTTGTTCCCCGTGTTTGAACACTTTTCTGTGTAATTATACGATTATCAGGTGTAATGAGTGTTTGTTCAGTATCATTATCATTAGGCACATCAGCTCTATCTTCTGGCACCAGAACCATCTTTCGTGCATACTCCATTCTGTTTTCCTATACGTCAATAACCTTCGACACAATCGCACCGAGTATAGGGGCCAGAAGCAGTGGAAGAAATCCGCCTTTTTGAATAATTAGTTTCTTCTTTTTGGATATACACTTTTTCTGTGCAACTAAATCTCGCAGTATTTTTTTATAAGGTCTCAACTCATCTTTTTGAGATTTTACAATTGGGATATTACCACGTAAAATGTTCAGTGCACATTCACATATACAGCGTATGAGACTAACATCTGCTTTCCTTAGTAATGCTTGACGTTGTTCTTTATTTAAATGACACAGTGCTTGCAGTATCGTAGTTAATTTTTTTCCGGGCATGCCACGCGATGCCATTATAAAACGAAAACTGATAGGCCACTTCTTTGTTACCGTGAATTTATACCCTTCTGAGGTACGTAAACGAATTGCTTCCGATCATCAGGAAATATTGAGGTGCGCACTCTATAATTTTCAGGTGTAGATTGTTTCAAGTCTAACAAAAGATAACCGTGTGGACGAGAAGTGGCATCTAGGTAAGCTTCTTGTAAATACTTCGGATTTTCCGGATAAACCTGACGTGCTAGGTGTTGTATCTGTGAGCGGTCTCGAGGGTTCTTAAAAATTACAATGTAGTTGGAATTCAAAGAAATATCTCGCTGACCACGCCCTTGATGGAATATGTTCTGGGTTATGAAAACTACACTGAGATTTTTATGATGACTACCTTTAGTGAACAGGTCAGCGATAGTATTATTTGATGACTCACGCATTAAATCGTCAATAATAATAAGTTTTGGTTGATGATCAGACGCGTAGTCCGTAGCTTGAGGTAAACCTTCGCGGAACTCAATAAGTTTAGCGTTAGGATATTGTGTGTATGTGGGTTGCCATTCGGCATAATACAAAAGAATTCGCGAAAATTTTGTATCAGACATGTATGATATATATTCCAAAAATTTCTTTACAAAAACTGTTTTTCCACAACCCGTAGGACCACTAATAATAGATGTCCACGGATGTTTCCACCGCATATCCATGATGAAGACTACACGATGATTCTCAGTTTTCAGCTTTATATATCGTTTATTCACTGTAAAGAGCAACAGAAAATCAAAATAGTAAAACTGAATTGAAATAGTAAAAGTTGAAATTCTTACCTAGACCATGTTATCGAACCATGCCTCCACAGAAGAATTCCTAATAATCCATTCACGAAGCTGGTGAGCTTGTATAAGAGCACAATAAATGTGCCGATCTTGGTATGATTCTTTCAATGTTTTATGGTAATCACACAACGTCAGAGCTTCATCCATTTTACGAAAAGAGAGGCACCCTTCTTCTTTAGCAAGATCAATCACCTCTTTTCCAATATGTCTTCGAATGAATTCGGCTTTGCAATGCCCCCGTACAAATACTCGATCTGCTTTACCAACTAAGTCACGTATATACCTCATCAAACGTTGAAAATTGCTTTGCCCATCAGACCATTTAATTTTATGATGATGGTTAGTTACCCAAGCATATTCTTTCAGGTATTTATTGGGAAACTTCATACATTCACTCGTTTGTAGAATCCAGTGACCAGCGAAATCATTCTTGAGAGAGAGTATTGCAATCTCTTTGGCAATTAACCGCCCGTAATGCCCTCTATAACCCTGTATATCAATCACAAGATCCATGTTTTGAAGTTAACTATGAGTTCTTCTCTCAAAACCCTAGCGTCAACTGATGAATGAATCTGATGTGAACAGTTTTATAAGGAATAAAAACACTAGTACAACAGTATTTTTTCTTTTTGGATATAAAATATTGGATATCATTTATTATTCATCATTTATTGCGTATCCAAATGGTACAGTTCTATACACATTTTTACATCGTCGTTTAGTATTACAAATCGAAGTGGTCTTAGTCTCTCTTTGAGTGACAACTTGATGAAATTCGGTACGTCTGATAACATCATATGACAAAACAATAGGACCATCTTTTTCACGAGTTATCATAGTACGAACAGAACGATAATTTATATGTTGACTGCTACTATAATTAAGCGTAATACCCTTTACTTTGCACACTTTCTTTATCTCATCACAGGCCGTATGGATCAGAAAAGCATAGAATTTTGGGCCGCCCGAAACGAAGGACTTTATGTAACTACCCCGTCCATAATCTTGGAGTTCATCAGTTAGATCCCCTAGGAATTGTCCACACTCAGGTTCCCACTCGCCCTCTCGTGATACGAATATCACAGAATCTGTATCGCAATAGAGTACCCTCTTTTGAAGTTTTTCCAAATAACTATATAGTTTGAGACGAGCTTGAGCCGTTGTATATGCCGCGATTACAACGTTTGCTGTCGGTATTGATAGAACTGATTCATCCTGGTATATGAAATTAACATACATGAGCTTTTCATTGACAGGCAACAAACCTGTAATAATGATTTCAGGACTATTAACCATTTCTAACAATCTTTCCCTAGTTGAAATGATTTCAGTTTGCGGTAAATTTTCTCTCTGACCAAATTTTCCCCAAAATGCGTTCAGGATCATTTTTGCCAGAGCTCTGTATCCGGGGTTTCGTTTAATTTTGTGTTTCTCCAGTAAAACCCCTTCTCTATCTAAATACTCTTTGATATATTTATCCTTGTCTTCATCTGTTATACACTCGGCCGGAAAATCCGAGGCCTCCTGCTTTTCTTTCAGAAACGTATCTACATATTGATTGAATAAACCATCAATCCTGTTTGCTCTATCATACTGTATGATTTGGTATTGATAAATCTCAAATACTTCAATTATGCTATACCCACAATCAACGGCTTTGCGCAATTCATCCACTACCCATGTTCCTGTAAATTCGCGTTGGCTCGTAGCCTCGTGATCACACGTGTTCTGGTTTAACGTTTCGCAACAGGAACGACACAGTGGAAACATCAGACGTCCGTGAGCTCTGACGGGTAATACAGGGATATATAGATCTCGAGGAGGTAAAACCGTACATTTAACGAGCCCTTCTACATCATTTAAATTGTTATTATCCCCGATCAAAATTGCACATTCATTGCCTACATAAACCTTTGGGTGACCAACGGGATATTTTCCTGTTTTATTTACATAAGGATAGAGTGATGTCACATCTAAGTATTTTATTTTCTCACCGTTTTGTGCGTCGTACAATGTGACATAGTTCTCGGTACGTCCTCCAAAGAAGGCATCGCGAGGATTTAATTCTATATTTTTCATCATTGCGTGGTTCATTACAAAATTGAGATCTTCGGGGTTATTTTTCAAATCTTCGTCAAATGTACACTCCCACATTTCGATCAAGCTGTAACCGGAGCGATTAATTTTGTCGCGTGTCAACATTGTGCCTTCATATCTAGTATCAAACGAATCCCCATCACGTAATTCATTGTGTCTGTTGATTTTAAAACATCGCGAACACCCATGCCAAAAACATCCATAAAATTGAAAAACGTATCTTATTTGGTTTTCACCCTCGTAATACCCATCTACCATGATACCACAAGGCAAGCGAAATTCTTTTGAATTTCCGGCATGAAGAATTCGGTGCTTTCTACGCTGCTCTTCTAGTAATAGCCATGATATCGCTTTTTTGGATTGAGTGGTTGTGTATCTGTAAGTACCACCCAGTGGTAGGATACCGATTGTATCGTTTTTCATAAAATTAGTTCTATAAACTTTGGAACAAATCGAAGCGATCGTACTACACTGGGTGAAGGGACATATTCCTGTTTTTTCAATCAAGAGGTTACGAAAAACTATACATGCTCGCCTTAAAATTGTTACGTCCATTCGACAATAAAATTGAAGTTCGTGTTTGAAATTGAAGATGTATTGTTCAGCTAATTTCTCGTTATACCATTGCAAAAATTTCGCACGTTCTTTGGTGAACATGGAATCAGGCGAAAAATATTCGAACGCTGGCAATGCTCCCACATAGTCAATGTTTTCTGGGGTGTTAAATAAATATGGGAAATATCCTTTGCCTATATCGTTGTCGAATCCGAACGATTTTGGAAGTGCAGCCAGAGGCATGTGAAAATAATTTAAACTGTCCAGAAAAACGATATTTCCGACTCGCATCTCAATAATCTTAGTACCACTGAGTATCATTTTTGGAAGACGTGTCCTCTTAACATTAACCAGATAGCGTAAAACAAATTGGGCATCGAAACTTCGGGCGTTATGAGCTATGCAGACTATTTTATCGAACGAGGTGTAATCTGTGAAAGCAATATCCACGAGACCGGATACAGCAGTATCTTTATTTTTGAAAATGTACTCGCGCTGCCCACAATACTTACAATGATTTTCTATTTCATTGTCATTGCAACATTTAGTGCACACTTTTTGCACAACACAGAAATTGGGAATATGCAATTTCGTATTAGGATCACCGCGCAATGTTATATTCTGCTGAGTTTCGAAATCATAGAATAGGAAAATGGTTCCTTTATGCTTGCGACATTTGAGGGGTTTCATATAACAATGGTGATTGATTTCACGTTTGCTTCCGCAAGTTCTACAAAATACTATACCACATTCATGTTTATCTTTTCCAACTCTCATTAGCTTGAAGCATAGTCGACATATCTTTAAAGTATCACAAATACTCACATCCTCATTCTTTTTACCTTTTAATTTCGCTGATCCTTTCGTTAAATGTCTCTCAAAACAAGACTGATTAAAAAACCATCGATTACAAGCATTACACATAGTTCGTTGAATGTTTTCACATTTTGTCTCACCTTTACATTGCGAGCATTTTTGTTTACATCTATGTTCAATGTTGTCTGTGAACGATTTGTTACATAGATTACAAAACCCGCGGCCAGCAATTGCTCCTTGCAGGTTAAGAATCGGCTGATAATGTTGTGTGCGCTCGTAATACAGAATGAATAAAGTATGTTTAATTTTACCACACCTTTGATTTACAGTGGTACGTCCATCGAAGACGGGTCGGTCACCCTTACCAAAAGTAAGAAACTCATAGACAACTATAGCTATTTCATCTTTCAAATAATAATTCTGGAATAACCTAAGCTCTTTTATACCGCACCCCGAAAGAGGAATATTAATTCCACTAAGTTCTAGTAATTTTAAAGCTTCTTTCTTCTGAGTATCACGAGTACGATTAGTGATAGCTTTCCACTGCCGTTGCAGGTCGCCTGTACGAATTTCTCCTCGCTCAGCGTGAAGTTTAGCAACGACAAGAGAGCGTGGCAAACAGAGATTATCCGTATTACTAATCGTCAGGATAGAACGTTTAAATATATCCTCGTATGTGAGCTGTTTCCGACCTGAACCCTGAATACCTTTGACAATAGCAGCGGTCACAACAATATTGTCATCTGTGGTTAAGCCACCTGTACTTTGAGAAATACCTTTCACAATATGCCATAAATCTTGGGAATTGCAATCCCTCACATTTCTGAACCGTGCCCACACAGGACCATTATTCAATCGATCAAAGTTCACGGAAAAACCGATATGATCATGAGAATTACATGAGGATGTGACATGTGTTACTAGATCACGAAACGCACCTTCTACTCATTCAAGCATGTTCATATTTGCCGGAGGGTCTAATATTTTGATTGTACATTCTTTACCTTTGACTTTAAAATTGTGATACTTTCTGGAACGCTCTGATATTAATTGGAAGCGACGACCTGGCGGTAGTACCATTTCGTATGAATCGTCAGAAGCTGAAGTAGAAGGTTTTTCGTTGATGTTGGCCTTCTGTTGCTCTTCTTTATGTCTTCGGGTAGTCGATCTTGTTAAAGCTCCACCAATCTGGAAAGCTGTGAGCGATTAGAATATGAGAATCGTTAAAACCAGTCATTGATAAGGATTATAACTTATTTTATTTTTTTTATTTTTTCTGTAATGATCAATTTAGTATTTATTGTTATTACCGTCACTTGTAGATACGTCGTTATTTGTCTCTTGAAAGTCTGTATGTTTCTCTGTATCAAAATTTTTCAGTTTCCCATTACAATGTTGTAAGACTGATGCCTCTTCAGGTTCTATGTCGTCAATTATCATTGACTCATCAGTGTCAGTAGTGTAACAGGAGGAACATTTATGTTCATGATTAGATTGTGACCTTGGAATATGATGCTGCCTTGTTATGTCGTATCGATTACCCCCATATTTTTCCATAAATAAACCTTTTTCCAGTTTCTCACATTGAGAAGTCCACAAATCATCGTCTTCACTGGTTGAATCATAATGTTCACGAAACCCTGAGGGTCCTGGTTGAGGTGATTGTACATCGTATAATTGAGTTTCTTCGTAACTTGTATTATTTACTTTTCCTGATTGCTGAGAGTTAGAATTATGTTCAAGGTACTCGGGCTGTTCTACTCTATTCACGCATGTTTTTTTCTTCTTAGAAACTGGTAAGTGTGCAGATTTAATCTCATCAGCGTGCGTACGTTTAAGGTATTTATCAAATACCTGTGAGTGTTGTCCTTCAGTATCTGAGGATGTCTGGAGATCAATGGATGAAACAAAACTATTATCATCACAAGAATCGGTAGATGAATCGCCACCATATTTTTGGACACATTTTCCTAAGTAAAAACATTTACAGATTTAACATTTTCATAATTGGTGGACATAACTGATACACTAATATTATTCAGGGGATGTAATATCAATAGTGAATAACATGCGTTACTTACGTTGATACGTTTTGAAGAATGCAATTAAACAGCGAGCATGTCGTTTCCCCGTACGTTGGAGAACACTTCCAACAATACGCAGAACTCTCCGACTTGAGGTAAGTAATCCCTCATAGTACGCTCGAGCCAGTATATGACAAGCCGTGTGCCTTATTATTCTCTCTAAAATCCGATCGAGATCATGTTGCGATAAATTATCCCAAAACTTTATACGCTCATCCGAAAATATTATTTGATATGATGGTATACAATCCGAAATGAATTTTACTAATTTACGGACGAAATATAAATATTTCCCGTGTTGCGACCACTCTACACGCTGCATGTTTTTATGTCTGACAAGACTATAACGTCGTCACAACCAGACACAAAAATTTGAAGTGAATGATGGCAGTATTATTGAATTTGACGTGATGTTATAGAAAAAGGACAGAAAAAATGCAACTTCTTTCTCTTAATCGAAAAAGTCACGTGCGGTGACTCATGGATCGGATGTCAGCATTTTTGTTCTGGAAAGTGTGCAACATGTTCTTAATGTAAATCGTCAATTCTTGATAACATAATTCATTTTTTAAAAGCATCTTCAAATAAAATTTTTTCCCAAATTTACCTACTTTTTTGCAGGCTTGGGGCTGAAATTTTTCATTGTAGAATGTTTTTCTTCCCCAAGGATAGATAAGAGAACGGCAAAGTGCGGTTATAATGCAGTAGAACAGCTTGTATGTATCCCTTGTTTGTGCAATAACGAAAAACGACGATAGCAAACTTAAATCATCAATTTTCTATGACGGCCCATAGTCATGGGATGAACGGGTAAAGAATACAAAATAAAAAATATAAAAAATGCATGCAACTTCTTTCTGACAATCGAAAAGCCACGTGTGATGACTCATGGATCGGGTGACTACATTCTGTTTCGAATAACGAACATAACATAATGTGTTTATTCACATAAAGTAATGAGCAAGTAATGTCTTATTCTTGATCATACTTTGTCTCTCATACCAACGATTTTGTCTCATGATTGTTCCTCTTTTCTATACAAATTCAGAGTAAAAACGAAATAATTTCTAACATGAGACGAACTGAGTACTTCTCATGTGTTGTTTCCACACATTTTTATGAAAAAAAAATCTTCAATTACGATTTACAAGTACAGCAGGGTAGTACAGTATTCAGATGTCTATTGTGACGTAGGGGGAGGGGCGGAGGGCTAAGACTAACAACATGCGGCTGACCAACACGTATGGAGATGATGCGATGATACTGAGAAACGTAACGGCGGAGCGATACCCGACTTCTTTCTTTTTGAGTTTACTCCTGAAGGTATGAATTACAATCAGTTGGGCGTTGGAGCTATTGTGACAAAGACCGTGAAGGTGATAAGTAAATTCTACTAGTGTCAAAGTGCTATTATTCAAATGTGAATTCGTTTTAAAAAAAAAATGGACTTGAGGCCCCGGAGAAGACCTCGGAAACCCCGAAAATGTGCAGTGGAAAAATGTGAGGCTGATTCCAGTACGCGAAGATGGGGTTTTAAAATTGATGGAGAATATGTAACGCCACAACGAATGAAAGAGGAGTTGGAAAGTGCACTTGGTGATGAAGAGTATTTAACTCATATAATGAGCTTTCCAAAAATGCGTCGAGCAGCTTGCCGAGCACTCATACGCGAATTGTGTACGGAAATATAGTGAGGATCTCTCTCTTTTTGTGAAAAAACATTGTTTGTTTATAACTGTGAAAAAAAATATTATTGCAAAAATGAGGGTCATCGGGAAACAATTCATTTTTCCGGAAACCAGTTCATTTCGTCAAATAGAGATTGGCAACTTATCGTCTCGTGTGAGTGGTAAGTGCGGAAAGAAAAATGACTCTGTTTGTAATACCAGTGTGCAAGATTCGGGCAAAATAATCTCTGAAGAAATGGAAATAAGGATTGATAATTTACAGATAGAAGTTCAAAGCGACGGACAATATAAAGTGTGTAATAGTTCTGATGGAAAAATGAATTGCAGGAAAAAAAGAGAGACAATGATTGATAAAATGAAAGCAGAGGGTAGTGATCCCGACGGAGAAATGGAAATAAGCATCGATAATATAAAAGTAGAAGGTGGACATGACCGACAATCTTTGGAGACTAATATTTCGAATGGTATGTTGATTTTTTCAAAGCTCAGCTGTAATATGTAATATGTATTTCAGGATGTATCAGAATCTTTGTTTTTTCCTTGGCTCTCCGATGATCACATTACTAACAATTCTGTTACAGATCTGATTCAACCGCCACAGAAGTTTCCCACCACCCCTGTAGTCAGTGTCATATTGGACGGTCTTCCTACCCCTCCTCAGCAGAGCGCATTATCGAAACTTCCTCAGTTAATACCTACAAAACATTGCCCAAAATGGGGAAGAAAAGTACGCTGCCCCACACCTGAATGGATGAAACTCAATGAGGATCAACCCGAACGAAAGCTACGAAAAGGATTCTGGAGGATCCGTACGAATCGAGGTATTGCAAAACGAAGACAGGGGATTCTGCAGGCAAGCCCACCGGCCGGGGGTAAGCTGAATCAGAATCAATCGAAACACTATAGAAAGTCACCGGTGCATCATCCAGATGTTGGTATTATTCGCTGGTATCGTCTGCGTTCGAGGCGCCCAAGATCACAGCCGCAGTGTAGATTGTGTATCCGTCTCAGTTGAATATTATCAACACACCATTCTATTTTTTTTTATCTGTTTTTTCTATCGATATCGGGATTTTCGCTATTTTTTCATGAGAGATTTGGTTTTATTTTTTTGATTTTTTCAATTGGGTATTTGGGCTTTTTCATTATTATTGTATCGATAGAATCTATAAAAAGAAATAAATACGAGAGATATCATAATTTTCAAGAAATAGTTTATCAGTTCATTGTATTACTCAACGTGTGGTTAAACTATCGTCTCTTTTTTGTAACCTTGACCTTATACGCATTGAATGATTATTTTTTTTCTCGCAAGCAGAGTAGAATTTCTTCACTGTGTAACTTGAAGGTACGTAATATTAATTTCTTCTCCCTAGAGTTGTATGAATAATCTCACACCTTTAGTAGGTCTGACGTGATGTCATCGTCCCCAGACTATCCCATAAAGCAGGGAGTCTATGCATGGGCTCATGTACAGAACTATATGATCAATACCCTTAGGAGTGTAATTGATGAATAATATTGAAGGAAATTTGTGGAAAAAATCTTTGCAGAAATAAGTACATGATGATGTTTTATGTTTGTTTGTCAAACTAACAAAAGTAACTACCTAAAAACAAATTATTGATGGGGGAGATCGACACTAAGAGGTACACTTTAGAGATCGTGTTTCTTTCCAGCTGTGTCCGTAGCTATGTCTGCATTTTTTCTTCATCGTCATGAAAAATTGATAGAAAAAGATACTCAGCAAAATATTAGTTAGACACGTGAGGACTTGGTATATGAGCATTCGTGTTTGGAAGGGGAGTTGAAGGGATATGTTTCATACGACTACTCTCAAAAGTATTCAGTATCTGTCCCACTGTTATCGTGTGTTGCAAACAGAAATCAACGTTTTTGTTCGGCTATCCATCATTATTTAATACATCTAACTGACGTCTGAACAGACCATTCCCCTCTAGAAATACGCAAAGAAATCAAAGTGAATATTCAGTGACGACTGGCTGAAAATCAATTATATATTGACAGTGATCAAATTTTGTGGTTCGAGGATTCCTAGCAGGCACTACCTCGATAACTTCTGACAAACAAACTGATATCAAGGTACGCTTTTTTCTCTTTCAATAATGAGTATTTTTATATTCAAAGTTTGACCACTGTACACTTAAGATTTGACATTACATATGACACATATGATTTCAATGATTTTCGGTAGTGTAGCTAATGTTATGAGATAATGAAACGATAATGAAATGTGTTGACTGTCTCACGGAAATGTCAAATTCGGAACTTGATCAAAATTTACATAAAAAATAACCCTGCGAATACTGGTCATACTTGAAAATTAATATCATCTCTCTCTTTTTCTGATTGTAAAATAAAAGGTATCCAGACATTGATTCTCTCTCTAATAATCTCTGTTTTCTCCTCCTATAGAACTCTTGCAATATGGCTGAGAGAAAGATCAACAAGATTGCACGTTTGGAAATTCCTACAGTAAAAATTGAAGATCTGACCATCGGAGAGAGATATCAGATCACAGAGCTGAGGACTGCAGACACGAAATATGGAAAGAAGGTTTTGGCTACGTTGGACAACGAATGCATCATCTTCCTTCCAGCTCGTGTCTCAGCTGCTCTGGTGAACGATCCAGAGGAATACACCTACCACAAGACGAAAGTGGCGGAAAAACAATTGTACATCCGTTTCCTGGAAGGACCGTACAATCGGTGTGAATTTTTATATCAACCGGAATGATTTTTTTTTTTACGGTTCAATTCGATTCAAATCTGTCAGAATGGGATCTTTGAAATGTTAATTGAAATATCAATATCAAACTGGGAACAAAATGTAATTATTATATCGGGGAATAAAAGTATATTTATCAAAAATTAATTAATTGTTCTTTTTATTTCTCATATGGAGCATTACTCCTATGACGCATCATAATACTCACAGTCACTCCCGCTCCACCTCTCAGCTACGTCAGAGTAGTGGTGCTCTGGTCAGCTGTGTGGTGGAGCAGGAGTGGCTGTAGGTGGGGGGCGCTATAGTGGTACTTATACTACTTATATATATATATATATATATATATAATGAATACAATGAATATATACAGGGTGTAACATTATTGGTGGAAAACCTCCCGACCCCCGACGTAAAATGACCTTCTAAATACGGGAAAAATATTTAAAAAATTTAATTTGGCTAATTTTTCTAGTACATCAATTTCATATCGCCTTAATCATCGCCGTGACTATCGACACGGGTGTTGCATTAGGTTTGACTCCAATCGCCGCAGAGGCTATCGCTACAAGTGTTGCATTCTATATTGCCTCGATTATCGCTGTGACTGTCGCAACAAGGGTGGTATCCTCGGTGGTATCCAAAATCGCCTAAATTACCACTGTGTCCATTGCCACAAGTGTTGCATTTTTATGCTGAAGAGTAATTTTTTGCGTATTTTTTCCGTATTTAGAAAGTCATTTTACGTCGTGGGTCGGGAGGTTTTCCACCAATAATGTTACACCCTGTATATATAATGTTGCATGAATAATGTTGAACTATATTCACATTTTTCGCTTCCAAAATTTCTTTTCTCATCATGTTACTTTGAAAATTTTTGTTTTCATTCTTATACTATATTCATCCTATATAGTTTTCTTGACCAAAAACTTCTTCATAAACGATATTTTGTATAGATTTTCCCTCCCTTGCATTATCTTCACCAGTAATTTTGATCTTTAATCCTGCCATTGATTTACATCTTGAAAGAGCTACATATAACTGTCCATGACTAAATATGGGTGACTTAGGATTGATATAAAGCCCAACAGAGTCAAAAGATTGTCCTTGAGATTTATGAATTGTCATCGCAAAAGCCAATCGAACTGGGAATTGGGTACGATGCAGAATAAATGGCAAGTCAGTATTATCTTTTGTATTCAGCGTAATTTTGGGAATGATAGCGGGATCACCATTTTTATCCCCCGTCAGTATAGTGCAGTAGAGGACATTCCTCGTTACTCTTCGGACAATCAATCTAGTTCCATTACAGAGACCATTTGCTATACATATATTGCGAATTAACATGACGATGGCGCCAATTTTCAATTTTAGAATGAACGGAGGTAATCCTGGGATGTGTAAATTATTTAGATATTCTGGTTGAAAACGCAACATGACATCATCACCATCGACTGCATCACTATCACTTGATGTTGCTGTGTCGTATCCAATAGATTCTATTATGTCTCCAGGGAATTGTTTCAATACTTGCTCATTTAACATATTAACTTGTTCATTTAAAGGAGCTAAGAGGACACATCGAGCTATTTCATTTTCACCGAAATCAGTTCCATACACAGCCGTTACTATGTCTTCACAAAACATACAGTCAGGAATCGTTACTTTGTCAATTTTTCCATTTCCAATATCAAGGAGCCATTGGCTGAAGGCTTGAGAATCGGCGCGCATATTAATTTTCAGGGTGAAATGTTCCATTAAATTCCAAAAATTGAGTTTTGTTATTGCAGCATTAACAATTTGTTTTCTTCCAGCACGTTTTATAATGGGTAGAACTTGCCGGAAATCACCTCCAAATAGGAAGCATTTACCACCGAATGGAACTTTTGATTTCATTAGATCTCTAAGAGTAACATCAATCATTTTTAAAACGATGCCAGGAATCATCGAAGCTTCATCCCAGATAATTACATCAGCTTTGGTCAGATTGATTTTAGCACGTTTTGTGAGATAGATTGTATTGATATCTTCATCACTTTCTGGAAAATGAACAGGTAATTTGAAGAATCGATGAGCAGTACGTCCGTTAGGTAGTAGAATGGCTGCTATGCCCGTCCAGGCTACAGATACTATATTTTTCTCTAAACTTCGCCAATGATGGTACATTGCATTTATACAAAAATGTTTTTCCCGTTCCTCCAGGCCCATCGACGAAAAATAATCTTTTGTTGTTGTTCATATGTGAAACTATCATTTCAAACACTTCCAATTGGTCACGATTCAACTTTAATTTCATATCTTCTGCTGTTGACATATGTTGATTTATAGTATAATCATCATCAAATTCATTAAAAATTGACGAAATTACATCATTCTCTAGAAAACCAAATGATATTAATGATTTGTCTTCACTATTTAATAACTTCTCGATGTCCATCAATGCTTCGTTTTCTGTACATTGGTCACATAAGAAGTCTTTGTATTTATTCCACAGACCCATAACATCAATAGTGTCACAAGTGAGTACCAAATAAGCGAAAAAACTTCGCAAAGATTTCGGCATCATTGTCGCACAACATTCGTCTAACATATCTTCAATATGTTTGGGGCTAGTAATAAAGCCTAACTCATATGCAGCCTCACGAAATGATCCATAAATTGTTCTGTTCACCGTTCTTAAACCTTCAAAACATGTGGCACCGGCTCTATGTTGCAACAACATTTTCAAAAAAAACCGTTCAACATCTTTTGGTGAAACAGAATACATTCTAGTCACTATTTTTTCAGTTTCGCGCTTACGCTTCTGCCAACAATGGCAAGTTTGATTCCATGTATAGTGTAATGGAATTTGTGCATATTTATATTGTCTAGCACATTCATCATTTTGATTTAAGTCGAAATAGGCAGTCAATTTTGTGATATTTTGGTTGGAGTTTACGGCCTTCTCTTCGTGACCCTCTTCAAATCGAATATATTGATGACCCGGAAGATGAACTGGTAGTCTCGTAACAGTATGACTCATTCCATGCGTTGGTAGTTCTAATAATCTCCAAGCAGCTTCCATTGAACTTACCCACCGACTATCAACATATTCATCAATTTCATTCTTCACTAAGCCATTTGTTCCAAGCTGCACACGCACGCGATCATGTGGTTTATTGATATATTTATAAAGATATTTTATTGCCATGATGGATCCACAGTACTCTACGTTGATATGGCAATTATATTTGGACAGCAAATATGGATTGTGTGGTACTACCATTGAATTGTCTACACAAACCCATTTCTTATTCAGTTTGCGAGGATATACATAACATTTCTTCCTATTATCCGATCGTTTATACAACGGAAATCCGTCATTTCCGATTTTAGTTTCTAGAGTGAATTGTTTTGGAAATTTCTTAGAACATTTGCTTTCTTTCTCATTCCAACATGGCGTTCGAGCACTATGTGGACCATGTAACATATGTTTCATGACCAATTCATGCAATCGAGGATTCTTTTCTTGATCAGGAATTTCAGCACTAATGAATCGATCAATTACTTCTGGCGTCAACATTTTATCCTTTTTACATAATATAAATACGCAATGCGCGTGTGGTAATCCTCGTTTCTGAAATTCAATAGTATATGTGAATCCGAGAACATCACCGAACACTTGACCAGAAGTAATTTCCTTGATTAACGTGCTTAATTTTACAAAAAAAATTCGGTTAACAATATGCGGAATATCCGAGACAGTTCGGCCTTTCGGCTCGTGTTCTAGATAACCTGCTATTTCATCCCAATTTGGATTGGCCGTGAAGGTGATGAATAAATCGGGTCGGCCGACTACTCGTGACATCGCCATTGCATCTTGATAATGTTGAAATTTTGCTCTTGGTCCACCATCAAATGATGAAGGAAGGATAACGGCTTGTCCCAGTCGCACATGATCTGAAGTATTTGCTGCACTATGCTCTAAATGATCCATTAGACCTTGTAATGTTTCTCGCCGAAATTGATGAGGATTCAATCGGAAATAATTTAACCGATTCCATTCATTAACAATATAACCATGGAGAATATATTGCTGGGTTAATTTTCCCGCCATGGTGAAAGGATTGAATGTGTTTTTGACTCTCAATTGCCACCCGAAATACTGAACGGCTGTTACGCGTTTTTTATTTCCTTGTGCCAAATTTTCCATATAGACAGAATACCCATGTTGTCCTTCCGGAAATAATAATGGGAACATCATTGGCTCTCCATGTTGAGATAATTTATGCATTGTTTGACACTGAATGGAATTTTTGAGATGAACTTTAAATTCAATATTCTGTGGCACATTTCCTTCTCTTCCAGTTACTAAAACTGCTCCTACTTCACTTCTGGCACCAAGCCCGGAAGGTAAATCATATCTTTTATGTTGATTAACAGGTGGTGACGCTTGCAGGAAACAGATAACTGATTTTCGATGTGACTTTTGTCTACATCGTTCGAATAAATTTTTGTATAATTTCACATACTTATTAGTACACATAATTTTGTTAATCATTTTCAAAAGTCTTGAATTTCCAGCCTCAAATTGTCTCAGCTTTAGTGCTTCGTTCGGTTCACATAAATAAATTTGACCATTTCGAGGAGCGATTTTATTGGTAGGGATAAGGCTTGTTGTGACCCAAGCATTGGCATGTCCACCAATTTTCATACTACCAACTCCACGATGATTGACTTCTTCTTTCGGAGAGAATGAGGCCATTGCAAAAGCATTATTATAGAATCGAATGAATCTACGAAAATGAATTCCTCGTGCACTATTTGCTAGGAACAATCGACGTAATTTATTCGGAAAAACGTGATCTTTCAAAACAATTTTTCCGTTATGACAACAATTATGTGAAACTCGACCTCTTTCTAATTCAAATGACAATGCTCCACAAAATTCACATTCACGATCTATGGCTCCAATATTGAACGTTCGCACATCATCTGACCAATTTTCTCCATTGTGTTCATTCCTGTGATTTCTCTTCCTTTTTTCTTTATTGCGCATATAATATTTTCGGTTGAGTCTTCTAATTGTGTCCAATTTTTTACTTCTATACCCTTTGTGACGATTTGATTGCTCTGATTTCGCATGAAATCTATCCTCGGACTCACCTTTGGCCGACATGGAGGCTACTGAAATGCTTGTTTCATATTTCCTTTTCCGCCTTGAAGACCGCAGAAGAATCGTTTCTCTATTACGTCTATAGTAATTACGATTCTGCGCAGAAATTTTTTCCCGATGATTTTGTTTTGATTGTACCCTCGCTTTTCCTGATCTCGAAGATCCATCCGCAGATGAACACTGTTCCAACTTGGAAACTTCTGTGAGACCTCTTTGCCTTCTCCGCCTCATGATAGATTGCTCAATAATCCTCTCTCTATTACGCATATAGTAATTATGGTTTTGCACTGAAGTTTTTATTCTCTCCTGTTTTTTTTTAGATTTATCTCGCAAATCTTGTTCCTCAAGTGCTTCATTTGAATTTCCAGAATCAGAACAAAGCGAACGCTTACTATTCATGTCATCCATTACTCCAAGTACAGCTAACCCTGCGAATGAATATTCCGAAAATAAATCGGAAGAGAAATCGAGGGGAATCTATACAATTCATCTCACTACCAAACGTCTGACACTACCAAACACTATCTTATCTTTACCACACCTTCTCGCCTCTCGAACAATTTTCATAATTCAACCGCTGCCAAACGTATTACACAACTGCCAAATATTTCGTCTTCCTTACCAAACCTTGTGCACTCCTCCCAAATGACTTCTACAATTTTCCAGTGCCAAACGTGTTACACCACTACCAAACGCTTTCTCATCTTTACCAAACCTCTTCCTTCCCATCCATTGAATATTTATTCCACAAAAAATAAATCGAAAGAAAAATCGATGGAATTTTCTATCAATTAAAAAAAAATATTACCTCATCTTTACCACACCTTTTCCTCACCTCCCAAATGATTTTCACCTCCTAGTGTCACGACTACCAAACACCTCATCAAAATTCAACTAACCAAACTTTAGTTTCTTGGCAAAAAAATCCTATTCAAGAAAGCTCATACACATAAATGAGCATCGTTAGAGTCGAAAATATCTCGAAAACGCGTAAGACTGATTCCTGATTGGTCAATGGCAATAGGTATGAAGTTGGTTAGGTTTCCCCCGGGAAATTTGAATGAGTGAAAATCTACACTCACACAGCGCGCTTCGCTGTCTCGTATAATATAATCGAGATACGCGGTAGCGTATCGGCCAAGTAATCATTTTTTGAAATTTCCCGCTCGACTCAACTCGACTCAACTCAAATAAAACTGGCTGACAGCTACCACGTATGTATACACGAGACAACTACCTCCGTATAATAATATCTCCATAAAATGAAAATGGCACTGATTACGCGGAAACAAACGTCACTTTCATTATATAGATCGCCTATCGTCTTGCGATTAATGTTATTATCCTATTCTTCCGAGTATGAGTATTTACAGAGATACGAAAATAAACACCGCGGATTTCTTAAAAATTCACAATTGAGATTATTTCGTCTCAGAATCAAGTTTGAAAGTTTGTAGTAGCCTGAAATTAGCCAAATGTTCGCGTGAAAATACAACGCTGCGCATGCGCTGAGTGGCAAGTAATGGTGAGGTTATTTTCCTTTGTTGTTGCAATATACTTGTCAACACGATGACAGTGTTATAATTCAACAGCAGTTGCCTGGTTCAGCAAATTCCCATAAAGTTACTATGGGTTGAGAAGATGGATATGTGCTTCCCTTCGAATGCTTGATGACTCTAAACGCCAGCCATTGACACATTCTGACGCCGACTCGAAGGTAAATCCACTCAAAAATCATGAATTACTGCTCAAAATCATAAAATAATCAACCTCAACCTCAGCCGAATCTTCCTCAATAATGCATTTAACTCTGGAATTATTCATTTTAGGAGAAAATATCAAAAGACCTTCTTTGAGGCTGACAAAATTCTCTGAAATTCCCTCAGAGGCTCGTAAATTGACACTTGGAAATCTATCAAGATTCCTGGAGGATCAAGACCAGGACTACGACAATATCTCATCAACCAATGAAGACATTCCACCCGTAATTCCCCCCTCAACAGTCAAGAAATCAAAACCTTTGAAGAGACAAATCAGCTCCTGTAGACGATAGATACGTTACAGAAAATGAGATTGGTCAGAAGAGGGTGGCAAGGGCTGACAAGGTCACATCAATGACCAAGAGGCCAAAAAAATCAGAATCATCATCTAGAACAACTGGGAGAATCGATAAATTGAGTGCATCGAGTGGTAGAAGAGCAAATTCACACTCAAGAGTAGTTTCTAATGTACCTCAGTTAGATGCTAAGACTCTCAGGCAACTGCAGACGTTGAAGGGACATATTGATAAAGGATTTTAATAAAGATTAATTTTCTCACCTTCAATTCCTCACGAGTCTTAATTCCACCCAAACCAAGAATTCCGTGTGAAATAACCACTGAATTTAGCCCTCAATGGTCGAAATTCCCCCTGAAAGAAGAAAAAATCAAATGTACATTATGCAAACCAACCTAAAAAATGAGAAAAAAAAATTATCAATCAAAAAAGCCAAAAATCACTCACCTTAATAGGAAAATATACCACTCAATAATTTAGCCCGCGACGTCGTCAAAATTCCCCCTGCAAACAAAAAAATATACAAAAAAAGATACATATATATATATGTATAAACAAAACATATCTCACCTCCGCGTTACTTATTCATGAACAAAGTAAAAAATCACTCACCTTAATTGTGAAAGAGCAATGCACTCATATTAATCACTTCCACTATTAATAATTTAACTACTAATGATCCCTTCACCAATAAACATATGAAAAAAAAATGGCATACAACCGAGTGAAGTTGACACTTTCAAAATTTCGTCTCTCTTTTGAATCGATCTTCTTTTAATTCAAATTGGTAAAATTCGTTCTCTACACAAAAGTCGAGTTGAAGTCGAGGAGTCAGAGGAGTTGAAACTCCTGAAACACTGAAACACTGAAACCCCTGAAACACTGAAACCCCTGAAACACTGAAATCCCTGAAACACTGAAACCCCTGAAACACTGAATTTGAATTTTATTATAAAGAGAAAAGTTGAAACTCCTGAAACACTGAAACACTGAAACCCCTGAAACACTGAAACCCCTGAAACACTGAAATCCCTGAAACACTGAAACCCCTGAAACACTGAAATCCCTGAAACACTGAAACCCCTGAAACACTGAAACACTGAAAACACTGAAAACACTGAATTTGAATTTTATTATATAGAGAGATAACAGTTGTAAATTTTTGATTCTAATCATTAAGAGTGTAATATGTTTATTGGCTCATTATTTAGGTGAAGCGAGCGGTTGTTTTTCTAGCAATACCGGAGGAAAAATAATCGTGGAAGAAAATTGATATCATTGAAAAACGAACAAATTGATAAGTATCAAATTACATCAGTTTTTTCCCATCTTTGAACATGACTCTGCCGGATATTTATCTTTCTTTTTCAGCATTCTCTCATCAAAATAAACTTGTTACGTGATCAATGTCGTCTCTGAAGATAGAAGATCAATGCATTTATTTCGAATCAATACCTATTCTCTTTTGTATTTTCTGTCTGGGTTTTCAAAGAGAATATGGATTAAGGGCCCCAGATAACTGAAATCTTAGGTCCTATTGGATTATCTAAAATTTCAGTTGCTCTTAATAGGTTTTATCAATCAAACCATTAATTATTGTATTACTTTAAATGATACATTAAAAATTAATGTATTAATGTATATAGAGAGAAATGATACATCAAAAATTAATGTCTTTCGTTAAGCCTTAATAATTTTAACCCATTCCGCAATCTCACACTTCCCCACTTCTCATACTAAGGGGGGGGGGCGGAGAGCGAACGAAGCGAGCGGGGGAGGCGGGTAAAAGAATAGACCCTTAGAACTCTTGGGCACCCACCCTCGACCGACCTTGAACCAACCTTGGACCAACCTTGAACCAACCTTGAACCGACCTTGGGCCAACCTTGAACCGACCTTGGGCCAACCTTGGACCGACCTTGAACCAACCTTGAACCGACCTTGAACCAACCTTGAACCGACCTTGAACCAACCTTGAACCGACCTTGAACCAACCTTGGACCGACCTTGAACCAACCTTGGACCAACCTTGAACCGCCCTCGGACCAACCTTGAACCGACCTCGGACCAACCTTGGGCCAACCTTAAACCGACCTTAGACCAGCCTTGGCCCGACCTTTGACCAACCTTGCACCGACCTCGGACCGACCTTGAACCGACCTTGGCCCGACCTAAAGAAAAGGTCCCCTTAAAAAAAGGTCCCCTGAAAAAAAGGTCCCTTGAAAAAAAGGCTTATTTTTTTATTATATAGAGAGACAAACTAGTTTTAGAGGAATGATAATGTTTTATAACGTGGCTACGGTGCACACGTGGTGACGCGGAACGGTTATGTTCCTTGTCGGTATTGTTCGTTCGATTGTTGAGTTTTATTTTAATATTCACTTAAAATAAACCCGTAATTAGTGCACTAAACGATTGAGGTTCACGACCTCGTCGATTATTTATGATAAGATCGATATTTTTGGATTGATTGGATACGATAAATGATATTCTTATGCACAAGGCAAGAGAAAACGTGTTGTAACCACGAGAGATGTACAACAAGTGTGAGGTTGGCCGTTGACGCATGCGCATGACCCCAAAACTCACCACACTGGAGAGTGCTGCCCCCCAATAATCGCTACATGCGTAAACGCCCGAAACCTCGTTTGAGTGTTACGATGTAACAGGAGCAATTGGAGTTATTACGTCAGTCACCAAATCTATTGATAAAGCAGTAGAATATATCAAGTCGGTTACAATACAGCTGGAATCTGGAGTAGAATGCGAAATTGAACGTATTGACGTTAAATTCGAAATCATGAGTGGGGCATACATCACAAGACGACAATTTCCAATAAGTCTGAGCTATGGAATCACAATTCATAAAAGCCAAGGCTTGAGTTTGCACAATGCTGTCATGGATGTGGGGCAAACGATATTTTCTTCTGGTCAAACGTACGTTGTTCTTTCAAGGATAACTACTTTGGAAGGCGTCCATTTGATTAATTTTGATCCATCTTCTGTAAAAGCTTCAATTACAACGATTGAAGAATACAATAGACTCCGAACCAAATACCGATCTGACCTGGAACAAATTCCGCTTCCCGAAAAATACTGGCATAAGGTATGGGATACTCAATAGGCTTTCGAAAGCGGTTTGATTGATGGTGATGAAATAGAAGGAAAAACAAGAAAGCTGCTATATCTCCATCTATTAACGGCCTGTGCAATCCCAACCGTGGTTCTAGTTACGCAAATGCAATCATTCAATGCATATTCCGCTCCTCTATCATAAGCCAGGCATTCGTCCACACCCCTGAGGGTGAACGTACAGTTTTCAACGAACTCCATCAAAAATATACCCAAGGATTGAAAGATTTGAGTGCCAATGAACTCATTCAATTCGCAGGTAATCAATTTTGTTTTGATACGGAGCAAGATCCAGTGATATTTTTAGAAGCATTATGTAAAAAAATACCTAAAATAGTAAAACATGTACAATACAATGTAACCCATCTCAATCGATGTAAAATATGTAATTATACAGGAACTAATAAAGAGACCAATTTTGTTGTCACTCTATCGATGAATGATGTCAAAGAACCGATTTCTTTAGATGACCTGTTCAAACAATCATTCTCACATTGGAACGACATTCATCAGTATTGTGAAACTTGTGGGCAAATTACTAAAATGTCACGAAAAACAGAAATAAGTAGTGTCAATGAGATACTGATTATAAAATTGGATATCTTTTCGTTGAACAAGAGCAATATCAAACAGAAAACTGCTAGATGGAAGCTGAAAACTGTTCCAACAACCACAGTTGCTGTTTGTGACAATTTATATAACGTCAATAGTGCTGGGCTACATTATAACATTGAAAATAATAACCATTATAGTGGTTTATTAAGGGATAAAAAGAACGAGTGGGTACATGTAGATGATTCAAGTATAGCCAAAATGCGATGGCCGAGAAATTCCAAGAACATTTATCTTTTGTTCTTGGAGCAAAGAAAATTAAAGTAATATCAGATGTAATCTATAATCACTCATTTCACGGTGAAAAAATTACTGAAATCCCAGAAAAAATCAAAAAAACTTTTTTGAAAAAACTTACGCCAAGTACTCATTTCATTGCGTCGAGTTCGGCAGGAAAGTACTTGGTGAAAACCCAAATTCTGTGGGCCCAAAAATTCTTTAAATGATCACAAATTCAATTGTTTTTAAAAATTGAAAAAACGAGGGAAATAAAAAAACGCCAAGCCTGCTGGGAATTATAATCAGTAAACAAAAAAAAAATTGATAAAAATAGTCAGGACCAACGTACTTGGTGCGGTTTTCAAAAAACTCAGAGAGAAAAGATTTGGTACTTTCTGTGGACCACTCAATTACTCCACATAGTGAACTCAAGTCAAAGCCACATTAGCTAATATCTCTACGGCTCGATTTTTCTTCCTTGCTGTTTCCATTACCCGTGTTGAAATATGTCAAACTAGCATTGGCCGCAGCCGTTGTGCATGTGTATTCACATGAGGATGTTCATGAGAATCCGCTTGAAAAATGGCTACGAAAAGTGTCAGCTATTGAGGAAACCATCATGACAGTGCTCTCTTTTTTATGAATACGAATAGGAATAGGAATAGAAAAACCGCGCCAAGTACGTTGGTCCTGACTATTTTTATCAATTTTTTTTTTGTTCACTGATTATAGTTCCTAACAGGCTTGGCGTTTTTTTATTTCCCTCGTTTTTTCAATTTTTAAAAACAATTGAATTTGTGATCATCTACAGAATTTTTGGACCCACAGAATTTGAGTTTTCACCAAGTACTTTCCTGCCGAACTCGACGCAATGAAATGAGTACTTGGCGTAAGTTTTTTCAAAAAAGTTTTTTTGATTTTTTCTGGGATTATTGACTAAGCACGCGGGGGAATCCTTTAGTTTTTCAGACAACTGCAAAGAAGTGCCAACATCACTACCATTATATTCGTAGATCCTATTCTCTCCTATATTGCAGTTATTATATTCATGTATACATACGTATATGGACGAGGTATATTGTGACTTACTGCTAAGGGCTCTTGTATACGATTGAGTCTACTACTGTCCAACTGTTCTCTACACCATGCTTCAGACCTGTTCGCCAGTTCTTTCAAATCATAACATATCTCCATTTTTGACATGCATTTCAAACAAATGTGCTTCGATAAATCGTCACTTTGTTCTACTCGAATTGATAAACATGCAGATATTTTCAGCCGTATCTTGTATTTTTCTCCCTCTGGCCCAAATATTGGAATTAACGGATGTAGTTCAGTTAAACATATCCTACATGAACGACTGAGACACGATATATCTTCCATAATCTCAATAATTTCGGATTAGTGAAGTTGAAAAGAAGGAAAATTATGAGATCGATGGGGTCTGAACAAAACTCTCTCATGTAATATTCGCTTAATACTTCCTCTCCCCTCAGGACTACTAATGAAAGACCCATGAAAAGCGAAAAAAGACACTGACGATGCAACCCCTCTATTAAAAAATCCAGGAAACGTTTTTTGTCCCCAATCTATTTCCCCATTCTTGACTTAAGATATTCTAGGCATATTCTTAGGAATAAGATATCATAAAATATGTTTAAGATATCATATGCTTAAGGTAAGCATAGGATATGCATAAGGTAATCATATATATAGATCATATCATATATATATATATATATATATATCCTATATTTTATTATCTAAATGAAATATAAAATATAAATGAAATATCAAACTGCAAAATTATCTTGTGAGAATATTCTGTCATCTGAAAAATTTATTTGAAAAAGTGTAGGACTATAATGAAGGACCATAAATTAATACTGGGAGGACCCGGGTTCGATTCCCGGCTGGGGCTATCGGGATTTTTTCTCTCGAAATTCTAATTCTGTTTGAATTGTTTTTTTCTTTTCTTTTTTTTTCATCATCCGTTGGTATGTTCATGGGATAAAGTCTGTTTTTCTATGTTAAATCGATAAATTTAACGTCGTTCATCTTCCGTATTTAATAATTTGACGAGAAAAGAAGTAAGTATGACTTCATTTAATTTAATAAATTAATTTAAAATAATTTTTCTTCGAAGGTAAAATTTCTTCGAAAATCGAAACGCATTCTTTCATTAATTACCAAGAGTTCAAAATATTATACAGAATGCATTTGGAATTTCCTTGCCTCATTGACAACATACACGAAGGCATTCCTAGGAAGTAAAGAATTTTTTCAATTCAATTCAGGTAAAAATGAAACGTTATATTATTAAAAAACAATGACATAGTTTGACAGGTCTGATTATGGTAACACGTCCATTTCGAATGGTAAATAGAGCACATGTAGTTGGCCTAATTGTTTTCAATGGATACTCTTCTAATGATGAGAAAGATTATTTCAAAGTTAAAATTTATGAGCAACAAACAATACAAACTCTATACAATATGAGGACACTCTATAGACTAGTTAATTTCATGAAACTCTTGAGAATGAATTTTGATTAATATATTGTATTATATTATACTGTTTCTCTTTTGAATCCACAGTTAATATATATCGAAAATGCTATACCCAAGATACCATCTGTGGTAGATTATTGGAAGGATCAACATTATCCCACTTCAAGTATTTTCGAATGGCACGTCTATGGACACAATCAATTGAGTTATCATGGAATAATACGATCTCGTGAAAAACGAGTGCTTGAAGCTGAAGAAAATTGATGTAGAAATCCAACATGGGATTTTTATTCGAATGAAGTTGGATAATTAAAAATTATCGTTCTTATGTTTCAGGAGAATATTTCATGATTTGACATTTCGTGTAATATACATACACTTTTATTTCTAAATATATCAGTGATATATATTTGACATTTCGTGTAATATACATAAACTTTTATTTCTAAATATATCAGTGATTTTTTCCAAATCAAAACAGAATGAATGAAGACGACAATCTATCCAAAATTGGTGAGTGGGGAAAATTTAGTACATTTTACTCTTTCTAATTTCAATGATGGTCTATTCGGTTATGTAGAAGAAACATCAAGATGTAGTACCGGCTATTCTACGACTTCCAGTGCGACTGATGTGTCTGAGCAGAGTAAGTTTAATAATATTTCATATTTCTTCCATATTTTTATTGTTTTTAATTAATGTGAATGATTTAGGTCAGCTTTTAACACTCACTGATGAACAATTAGTAGACGAGGGAATTGGAAACACTGATTTAGAAGAAGACAACTACGAGTTCACTTCAACAACTGATCTTCATAAAATCAAAATAAATGATCCAACTGTGTAAGTACTTCTCGTGGATAATTTATTACTTCTCAAAGAAAAATAAAATTAAAACGAGTAGTGATGGTGTGACCCTTTGCGGGTCGAACCGATAACTTCCCGACCAATACTCTCTTCAGTTTAGATTCAACGCGAAAAACCATAAAATCTGAGAAATTCATGCAAGTAAATAAACAACTGCTGAACTAATTTTGCCTAATACCCAATCAGAATCATGAAAGAAAAGAAAAACATTCATTTGCAAAACTCAATTTCTGTAATTTCCAATGTTTTCAATATTTAGAATTCACGAAATTTCAAATTAGGAAAAAAAATAATGTGATGATTTTTGGAAAATTGCTATATTTGACCGATTGGGTCGATGGCGAAGAGGAGGGGGGGGGGATGATGTGATTGAATCGATCGAACAAAAAAAATTGTATCTTTGTATATCAATTATAAAAAATTAATAATTTGTTGACATTCAAAAGATTGCATTTTATAAATAACTCAATAACCGCTGAGACAATTTTTTCCAAATTCCACTCAATTTTGAGTTACTCAAAGACGCATCGATTGCAATAAAAAATACTTGAATTCCATTGTTTTTCGCGCAGAAATCGTCGATTTCGTAAAAAAACGTCATTTTTTACGATTTTTTTACAAGTTTTACTGAAATAACTCAAAAACCGCTGAGACGATCATGTTCATAATTTAATCAGGTCTAAGCTACATAAAAACACATCGATTGAAAAAAAAAACTCAAATCAGACCATTAGTTTAAAAGAAAACGCGAGCCAAAATTTTGTTTACACACGCACACACACACACACACACACACACACACACACACACACACACACACACACACACACACACACACACACACACACACACACACACACACACACGCACGCACACACACACACACACACACACATCTCTCCCAAAATGTCATGAAATGTTTCTAGGGGTCATAAAACGTGGAGATCAGGTGAAATTTCCATTTTCGATTTTCGAACCCATTACAATAACTTCCCTCTAGGATCGGGAAGTTAATAATTTTAACTTTCAACTAAACCTTACAATGAATCGGAGAGAGTTGAAACGTTATTATTTAGTAAAATTTGGAGTTTTTGTAGAGATGAACAATCTTTATCACACTGGGATTAATTCAATGATAATTAAGATAAGAAAATGGGTCGATTTTTTTATGTATTGATAAATATCAAATTATCTCGATAATGATTGAGGATAAAATAGCAAGAGACCTTTTTTATGGAGAATTAAATTAACGTTGTCTTTTAAAACTAATAATAAACATTTTTTGAGAGAATTGCATAGTTCATGGGCATGGAAAAAATCAACTACGTTGTTTCCTCACATTGATTAACATTTTTGCTAAACATAAAAGTATCTGGAGAATGAGTAATTTCGAGGAAATGCCAAAAGACTTTTCTTGCCGCTGACAGAATTTTCTACAAAAAATATCTCTTAAAAAAATTTCCTCCTAAATGTCGAGTCATCAACTCATCAACTCATTAAATCAACTCATTATGAAAATACTCTATTTCTCTTTTACCTTTCAAAATCTATCATTCAAGATCAAATTGTTTTTTGTTTCATTTAGAAGAAGATAATTTCTTCTAAAATGTTATGAAATTTTTCGTTTAGTGAAATTGTTGGTTACGTTGAAGAAGTTTTTCCACCAAGATATGTGAAAGAGAATTCATATGTAATGTCTTTCTGTCTGAAAAATGAGGAAGAACAAGGAGTAAAAGTCGTGGCTTGGAATGATGAAGCAAGAAGGATACTACCATTAATCACCCATAAGGCAGTACGTTTCATTTATATATATTATTTACCTTTAGAAATAAATGAAAGAAAAAAATGATTCATAAGAGAAATAACAAAAATTCTGATTATCAATAGGTTATCCATCTTAATGGTGCAAAAGCAAAAGAGACATCACCTGCATATAATTGTGGAACTATACCATTACAATTAGATATCAATTCGAATACTGAAATCAATCTACTTGGAAAGTACACGATTGAATTAAAGGACTGTAACAATTTTTCCTATGCTGCCAACGAAAACACGTGAACCTTAATCCAATAACCAGAACAACCGAAAACCAGCATGATTGTTACCTTCGTTCTTGCCCATTCAGTCCTCCTGTAACGTCAAAAAAAAGGGAAATTCGAAAAAGGGAACTCGACTCCGGGGAAATTGGCAGCTCACTTTCCATGTTTCCGTATTCTGGGCGCCAGCCGGATTTTTCCAACGCGGATCCAACAAACCGCAAAGATAACCATAACTCTAAGATCTAATACCAATTAACCCAAAGTCGCAAAAATAGAGAGAACGTAGGAGGGTGAAGGACAAGGGTACGGTATAGCCAGGTCGCTCAGGAGGCAGGTCGTGGAGAGGGGAGTGGATTCGTGGAGGAAGAACAAATATAAATATTACTAATCACACCACTAATCTAATAATCGAAACTATGGAATAATTCTAAGGGGTCATGGGATTTAATCAAATAAAACTCGGAACACTATATTCGTTTTACGTGTTTCGCTATTGCCCATTTTCCGGTGTTTACAGAGAATAATAATAATAATAATATTTATGAAAATAATAATAACAATCCATGATTAACCGAAGACAGATCCGAACGGGATTGGAACTGCAGATGCCTGTAAAGTAGAGAAAAAATCGAGAGAGCGTAGATAGCCGGGGTATGAGAACTGAACGAGAGTGAGCGAGACGGCGAGCGAGGACGGCCTTGGGCGTGCATGCGAGAGGGAGAAAGAGCGAGAGAGCGTAAGAAAATGATACCGGCACAGCCCGAGTCCAGGGGAATATTTCGCCGTTTTGGGGGTTTTCCGATTAATGAGGGGGTTAAATAATTAGCGGGTTTTATTCCCCCTTAATTAGCGAGGGATTGAGCATCCGCCATTTCGGCTTTTTCCCTCAAAAACCCGAGATAACTTGGAATATGCCGCACGAGGTAATACGTGTGGCGCATGGCCTGTTAGGTAGCAGAGAGAGATAGCGTCAATTTCGAGAAACCTTTTCTCACATTTTCCATGACTAAAATTAGCGGAAATTAGGCCTCCCCTATGCTGAAAATTAGCGGGGAGAAATCTCGATGATTTTCCACAATTTATTAGATAATTTTAGGTAGCAGAAGGGACATTCCCAGCGTCGAAAAAAAAAGCGAGATAACCGGTGGGTACAGTGCTGCGTCGCAAGGTAGAGAGAGAGACACCATTGTTGTAAACTGAGCGTGGCGGACGGTTACGGTGTTTTACGCGAATTATTCACACTCGGACACTTTCCCGCACGATTACTTCACACTTAATTAACAGAAAATTGTACTCACCATTTTTCTGAAGTGATCCGGGCTGTGGAATCCCTCCAGGTACGGTGAAAACTGGGTATTTTTATTCTCTCGACACTGTGGCGTTTTACACGTGAGGTAGCCGGGCGAATACTAATGGCTCTCGCATGGTTCCGCTCGCCTGTTGCTTGGTGTTGAGGGAGACGTAACTCTCGGGCGACCCGCTAGGGGCGTGCAGACAGCCTAGTTACCGTGGGGAATCTATGGCGGATAGCGCGCGAGGTTTGATTCAAATGTAGCTGATAACTTTGACGGAATTTTCGTGAAACATAAGACCCTAGCGAGAAATAATGATAATTAATGGGGGTGAGAGGTATCGAGCGGGTGTTGGCTCTATTTCACGACCGGAATTATCGTAGCAATTCTTAGGGAGCACTCTCCGGAGAGTAATCAAGAAATTTCATAGATAACGTCAACCGTAACTGAAGTCCTGGCGATCCACACAGAAAGAAGGGGCTAAGTTCTCCTGCATGGCCTTCCACCGGAAAAATCCTGACATTCTCGCGACTAAGGGAGCGCGAGCATTTCAACTCGACCTCTGTGCTTCTCCTAATACATGGCCCAAGAGAATGGACCGAATTCATTGGGTGGCACGGTATATTGGCCCTGATCCGCGGTAAACTCGGGTTCTCAACGACATTTCCGTGAAATCCTCTCCATGAGGTGAAATAAATGAACGGGATGACTAGAGCAAAATCTAAAGATAGCGAGTCGGGATCCTGAAGGGGTTGGGTGTTTTTCCCAAGCAAAAGATAGAAAGGGGTAGTGAGCGTTAGAGGTAGGTGGACGGTTCCACGACGAGACGGAGCAGTATTCGGGGTTATAGATATCCGGGAGTTAGCTGGAGGTAGCGAGGGTTAGGATATTCACCCTCTGTCTGACCTGTTTACTAGTTTGGGAGTAGGGGAAATGACGGAATTCTTAAAATTTCGTCACAGACCCCCTCCCCTTGCTGTTCCTTATCGGGTATGGTCTTCCAGGTTCGTCGATCATGTCCGGTGTTGTCTCTGGATCTGGCGGGTAGGTCCCTGAAATTGGTAAGAATCGAACCCACGCCCTGAGATCCTTAAAACTATTGGGTTAAGGCAAAAGATAGTAGGCAATAGGTACAGTTTGACTTGTTTTATTTATCATAAATAGAATACAGTTTAGTCAGTAGGGAGCACTGTCTTATCCTAGCGTAACATACATATCACGGTTGTGAGGAGGTAGCGATGTAGCATCACAGTCTTTTCTCTTCTGCAATTAGCGACTGGAGGATAGTCGTCGCTGGAGTCCTGAAGAGGATTGAACGAGCGACTCCAGGTTTGGTAGGTAGCTGGGCTTACGGGGACTTCCACCTGCCATATTCATCATACTCTGGGGGATAGGGCTCCCAACGAGCATAGTCGACGGAGCGGTAAGGTGAGGGTTCACGACCTCTTCCACGTCCTCTTGCGGCAGGAGGGTGGTACGAGTCTTCGTCTTCTTGACTCTGTGGTGGGTGTCTCTCCCAATTTCCCCTTGCCTGAGGTAGCGGGGGGTAAGGGTCACGCATTGGAGGTAACGGGGGAGCGTACTGCTCCCAAGGAGCTCTGTGTTGAGAGAGCGAGGGATAATCTCCCCTACGAGGTGATTCCTCCCTGTCGTCGAGGCGGCCCCTTCTCTTGGAGTAGGTAGCGTAGGGGTCCTCGTAGGGATCTTGGTATCTGGAGGGCTGAGGAGGGTTACGAGGGGTGTACTCCTCAGCATACTCCTCCTCATAGGTATAGGAGCTATGCTCCCCGGGGTACTTTTCCTGTCGATACTCCCCTTGATGTTCGTATCCGTAGTCGGATCTGAAACGGTAGGGTTCTTGACGAGGTGCTGACTTAGCTGGTGGCTCTTGGTGGGGTGGTGATCTGGCCAGGGGTGCTCGACGAGGTGGGGACTGAGCTAGTGGGTCCCTGCGAGGTACAGTTCGAGCTGGGGGTCCTCTACGAGGTGGTGACTGAGCTGGTGCTTCTCGGCGAGGCACACTGACTACGTCCCAGCGAGGTTCTCTGGGGGATAAGGGAGGAGGGGGATAGCGGCCCCGTCGAGGCGATGGGGATGATTCCCGAGGCTTGGGAGGTAGACGAACCCTTTGACGAGTTTCTTCACTGGGGTCCCTTCGTGCCTCTCGACGTTTGTCTTCTCTAGGACTTCTTCGTCCTGTAGCTCGTACCCTTTTCATTGGCTCCTTGCGTGGAGCCTTGGGGCGTTTGGCACTGATAAAGGTAGCGGTCTGGAGAGACCTCCTGGGCACATTTCTTCCCAGTTCCTTGATATACGGCCCTTCTGCCCTCCAGGCAGCGCCGCAATTGGGGCAAGTCTTCTTGGTGCACCCGTGGGTGCCATATGAGAAACAAAACTGCTCGCCTGTTGGATTTGGGCAGTTACGATGGTCGTGCCCATCAGTCGAGCCACAGTCAAAGCAGTGTGGGACGAAGTCCCAATCTCCAGGAATGGGGCGAGGAATCACTGGGGCATGTGGCTGAGCAGGTGGAGGTATCGACTGGGCTGTTTCCACGACTTCGAAGGAGAGGGAGGTGTCGGGGGTAGGTAGCATGACGACGTCTTCATCCTCGGTTGCCTCTGCCCACGAATAAGAGGGGGTAGAAGCTCTGGGTCCCAGGCGGGCATGTACTGGAGCCTTCCGGGGAGGTGAGGTAACGACCGAGGCGTAGCTGGGTCGGGTGTCCCGGTCAGGTGAAGGTAGCGATTGGGTCTCATAGCTGATGTCCATGGCGGAGGCTGACCTCGAGCCATCCTTACTGGTTGGCGTGGGTGGAGGGGTCTCTTCCAATACTATGTCAGGTAGCGGCTGAGGGTTAGAGAGCTGAGGGAGCTTGGTAGGGCGTCTGATAGCCCCCTTGGAGGAGTCAGTCGTAGGAGTCGGTGAGGGTCCTGCGGCTGCAATCCCACTTAAGATCACGGTGGGTCTCGTGTGTGTCGTCTTCTCCGATGTGGTGCTGGTAGACTGAGCTGAGGTAGCGGAGGTAGTGCTGGTGGACTGAGTGGTGAGAGCTTGCCTCGGGGTGGTGAAGGTAGCGGGTATTCCCGTGAGTCCCGAGGTACGAGGGACTGAGGAAGCTCCGGGTGCCGTGGTAGGTAGAGTGGGAGCCGGTTCTTCGACGGCTGCCATGTCACGAACATCCTCCGTCAAATCCATTTGGACGAAGTCGTGATCAGGCTCTGGAGTTGGAGCAGGTGGTGGAGGTGGTACGAAGGGAGCGAGAGTGAGTCCTCTTAGCTTCTCGATCGGAATGGACACTTTTACAGATGGCCTGGTAGGTAGCGGGAGGCTCACTTTGCAAGGCTCGTTTAAGATAATGGTAGAGAGCACCTTGGAGAGTTCTTGTGCTGTGTCCTTATCCTTATCCTTCCCCTTAGTGGCTTTACGTGAGACGATGGAGGTAGCCGATGATTCGGAGTCTGACGAGGAGTCCGAGGAGCTTGAGCTGGAACTGGATTGGTTGGAGGTAGCGCTGGCATCTTCTCCTTCCCTTGGAGCCAGGAATCTCGGGATGACATTGAGTCCGGTGCAATTCTGGATGGTGGCTACGAGGGCGTCACGAAACCCTGGTGCTTTGCGGTCCAGTCTCCAAATTTGTGAAGCGAAGGAGGCTAGGGGGGCCCAGAGGGTGGCACCCACTTCTTGTTCAGGACATTCTTCCATCACCACTTCCACCAGTTCGGCGGGAATGATGGCTCTCTCATATTCCTCGTCGGAGGCCATCACTTGGTCTTGTGACTCGGTGATCACGAGAACTGGTATATTTGAGGTAGTCGAGGTAGCGTTGGACTCTCGATCTAGTGGCTCCAACGGATCGTCTGCTAGTAGCTGAGCGGGTGGTCGGTCTGGAATCCTCCGGATGTCGTCCAGTCTCTCCAGAACGACTACTGCTTCTTTCTCGGTGGTTTCTCCTGGTGATTCGTTCTCCTGGAAAAGGTAAACGACGTTAGAGTGAGTTGTCGGAATAGGGGGGTATTAGATAGGTAATGTCTCACTCGCGCCTATTGACGTAGCTGGGTCTTACGGTTTCGGGGTTAACTTAGCTTCCGGCCCAAGGTAGCCCGATCGTCGGGGTTCTGACGTCACGGCCTATTGCTGTTCGAGAGGTAAGCGGTAGGGTTTCAGGTCTTGGATGGAAGTCTCGCCTTTTGGCCTACCGGCTAAATCCGAAATTTCGTATCTTGTTCGAGATATTTTCCGCGTGATGATGAACGGACCTTCAAATGGTTGGGCTAAGGCTGCGGAAAAGCGCTTCGCGGCGTTAGATAAGGGGTGAGCTTTACGGAGCACAAGATCGTTTTCGTTGAATTCGCGATCCCGGTGGCGTAGATTGTAGTAATGCGCTTGACGGGTCTGCGCTTCTTTCAAGGCATGTGAGAAAGCTCGCCGGAGGGTTTCCAGCTTTCTCATTCGATCCACCCACTCGCCGGGTGGTCGAGGAACGATTTTGAGATCCCCCTCTAAGTCACGCCTTAGAGAGATAGCAGAGCGAGATTCTCGACCAAAATTAGCGAAAGCCGGGGTGCTTTCGAGGGAGTTATGATGTGCGGTATTATACGCGTAACGGAACTCGTGAAGGTGAGTGTCCCAGTGACGCTGGTCCTCCTCAGTGAATGCACGTAGCATCATCTTCAGGACCCGATTGACCCTTTTCACGGGGTTTGCCTGAGGATGATATGCGGGGGTGGTAGTCTGTCTGAGGCCCGTCTTCTCGGCTAAGGCCCAAAGGTCCTTATTCACGAATTCAGTGCCGTTATCAGTTAGCAGGACACGGGGCGTGCCCCAACGGGAGATGATTTCGTTACTGATCACTTCCGCGATTTTCTTCCCGGTGGCACTACGTAAGGGAACGACCTCTACCCATTTGGTAAAAAGGTCCTGGAGCACGAGAACGTAGCGATATTCAGAGGTACTGGGGGTGACTGGTCCCATGATATCAGCGGCTACAGTCGTCCAGGGTTCTTCAATGACTCTGTGGCCCATGAGGCCCGCCGGTGCTGCTTGTTCGACTTTGTACTTTTGGCAGGTGTCGCACCGACTTACAAACTTTGAAACGTCCTTTTCCATCCCGGGCCAGTAATACTGTAGGGAGACCCTCTGATAGGTTTTTCTGGCGCCAAGGTGGCCAGCTTGAGGTAGCGTATGGGATTCTCTGATAGCTCGGGGACGGGACTCGCTGGGTAATGCCAGCTTCCAGGCGTCTAAGTCTTCCACTTCTAGAGAGATAAACCCATTAGGGCGGTGTACGTAAAGTCGATTTTCGACTATCTTGTAGTCAGGGAATCTTTCCGGGGCGCGCTGGACGTCCCGATATCGTCGTAGGTACCACTTATCTTCGCTTTCGTTTAAGGTAGCCACAGTCTCGTCGTTCGGGGAGTCTGCTTCGGGGGCTCTAGATAGCGCGTCGGGGACGTGATGAAGGGAGCCTTTCCGATGCACTATCTCATAGTCATACTCCATTAGTCCTAGCGCCCAGCGGGCGAGTCTACCCGTCGGGTTTCTCAAATTATTGAGCCAACGTAAACTGCTATGGTCGGTAATTACTGTGAAGGCATAACCCTCTAGGTAGCAACGGAACTTCTTAATCGACCAGATTACTGCCAGGCACTCCTGTTCAGTCACAGTGTAGTTTTTCTCGGCATCGGTTAACGCGCGGCTCGCATACGCTATGACTCTTTCGACCCCATCGATCTCCTGGGTCAAGACAGCACCAAGCCCAATACCACTGGCGTCGGTCTGGAGAACGAACGGCTTGTCGAAGTCAGGGCACGCTAGGGTAGATGCCGAGGTAAGGTGGGCTTTGAGGGTAGCAAAAGCCAAATCTTGATCACTGAGCCATTCCCACGGTTGATTCGATTTTAATAGGCGAGTGAGCGGTTCTGCAGTCGTGGCAAACTGCGGGATGAACCTCCGATACCAGGAGGCCATTCCCAGAAATCTACGGAGCTGTTTCAGGTTCTTCGGCGCTGGGTAGTTGAGCACCGGGTCGACCTTTTCGGGGTCTATTTGTAGCCCCGCACTATTGACTAGGAAACCAAGGTAGCGTACTTGCGAGTAACAAAACTCACTTTTCTCCCGGTTCACCACCAAATTAGCGTCCTTGAGCTTCTGGAGGACTTTCTCCAACCAAGTTAGATGCTCTTCAAAGGTACGGGTAACGATTATGATATCGTCGAGGTAAACGAAGACGTTCGGGTACATTTCAATCCCAATAATCTTATCGATCAGTCGTTGGAAGGTAGCGGGTGCGTTGGTCAGCCCAAAGGGCATTCGTTTGAACTGATACAGCCCCCGTCCGGGCACCACGAAACTAGTAATCTCCCGTGACGCAAGGTCGAGAGGTATCTGGAAATATGCCTGGCTCAAGTCTAAGGTAGTGATATATCGAGCTTGTCTCAATTCATCCAGAATGCCAGACATGTTAGGGATCGGGTAAGCATCGCGTTTGGTAACAGCATTCACCTTCCGGAAATCAATGCAAAATCGATACTTCCCATTTGCCTTTTTAACCATTACGACTGGGCTTGCCCACGCACTCTTCGATGCTTCGATAATATCAGTCGCGAGCATTTCGTCCACTTCTTTCCACATTATGTCCCGTAACTTGGGAGTGACGTGGTAGGGCTTCTGGGTGATTGGGGGACTATCCCCAACGTCGATATGATGGGAAGTTAGCGAGGTAACGTTGAATGCCCCCTTCAGGGGTGGAGGTAGCGATTTGTCTAGGAAATCGTAGAGACGATCGGTCTCCGAGTTATCTAACGTACGTAGCCCGCAGCACATAATAATACGGTGCGCGTTCTCGACAGGTGTGAAAGGGAACTTTTCATCGGGTTTATCCCGATAGGACCAAGTCTGGTCGTAGAAATCGATGGCCATTTTAGCTGCCCGGAGGAAGTCCATCCCTAGGATGAACGGTTCCGCTAACTTGGGGAATAGGTAAGCGGCAGCAGGGATTTTACGTCCTTCAAGTAGCCCTACGAACTCGGTGAGGGTGTCTACATGTTCTACTCGGCTAGCGGCGCAGATAATTCGCTTGCGCGGTACTCGCCGGGAAGGTAGCTGGGCAGCGTGGAAGACTTTGATTCCAGCTGGGCCGGCAAATGTCCGGGATGCAACGGAATCTACAAGTGCTCGGACCACTTGGCCGCAAATTGTCAAGTCGAGACGGAACGACAAAGGCTTCTCATCCTCCGTAGCTTGCACGGAGATATCATCAGTAGGTAGCGTCTCCAAGGCGATGAGATCTTTCGGGTCGGTCCCCGTTTGGGTCAACTCAATCGGGGGAGGTAGCGTTTGGTCTAGGCAGCATTCGCTGGTGGCCTGTCTGCTAGCGATTGTGCAGAGCCCACAGCAATAGGTAGCTTTTGCCTGAGCTGGAGATAGCGCCGGGCGATGGGTGGCGAGAGACTGTTTCACCGGCGAATTACGTCTCACTGGGCGTTTCCCGGAGGATTTCCGCGCCCTCCATTGCTCTCTGGATCACGTGTGTTGGAGCAGTGCTCACAGGTCTTCGAGGAGACACCTGAGCATCCACACTTGTAGCAAAATAGCCGGCGGGGTTCGGAGCACTGCCTGTGGCGATGGCCCGTTCCCTTACAATTCCAACAGAAGAGCTCACCCATCTGGAGGCCAGCGAGAGGGTTCTCTTCATCGAAAGGTTCCTCCTCGTCCCCATCGGATTCCGCCACCTGGCGTATCTGGGCAGGAGGAGCCTCCAGTGGTGCTTTTGCTTTCAAGGGAGCTGAGGTAGCGTGACGAGAGGTAGTAGGTAGGGGCTGAGGGGATAGCGTCGATCGAGGGGCAGCCTTTGACGTCGAAGGTTTGGTAGGGATCGCCCTTGCAGGTGACTGAGCCGGGCGTCCGAGAGTCTTACGCCTTGGTCCATCCATGACGTCTAAGACCTCATGTGGCTCGTCCTGATCGCCCTCCTGGTCAGGGGTTGAACCGATATCAGCCTCTTCTTCCATCACATTGGCTCGATAATAGTACCGGGTGTTCTGCATACGTCGAAACGGAGCCCTGGCGGCCTGATTTGGCGGCCTGTGCGCAAAACTGGGGCAGAGAGACTGCTCGGGTTTTGGAGGGATGCGCTTCTTAGATCCACTATCCAAAATCTTCTCGAGCATCGTCACTTTTTGCTCGAGTCGTTCCCATGAGCCTGGTGGTTCAGGGATATTTAGCTTGTATTTAGGGAGCAAATTCCAATGAGCGTAACGGATCTGCTCTTTCAGGGCCCACTGGGGCCTAGTCCTTTGGAAGAGACCTTTCATACACGCAAAGTAATCTCTGACGCTCTCGTCTTCGCCCTGATAACGAGCAGCGATTTCCTCGCGGAGAGCAATCTGATACTCGGGATCGGCAAAGTAGCGACGTAGCTCGGACTTCATGTCCTGCCAAGATAGATGGGCATGGTCGTGGCCTCGATACCACACAAGGGCAGGGCTCTCAAGGAAGAAGGAACTTGCCCTGAGTAAGAGGTCTTCTGGCACTTCTAGAAAGTCGATGCCTTCATCAATACGGCTTATGAAGTCCTCCACATCCTCGGCTTTCGAGCCACGAAAACGGATGTTCCATTTCTTCATAGTATTGAGCAGTGACTGAGCAGTTAGGGGTCGACGGGGGTGAGGATTGTCGAACCCTTCATCGTCATACCCCTGATAATCTGTTTCCTCAGGTATGAGAAGTCTCCTGGGGGCAGCAGGGCCGGGGTAAGGTAGCCGGGCACCCCCACGCGAGTGCTGCTGCATTGGGGGGTCCTGTGGCCCCTGGTAATAGAAATTTCGAGGTAAATCTGCCCTCTCCCAAGGCGGTAGGTGACCAGGTATTCGCCTCGGTTGAGAAGCTGGGCCTGAGTGCAGGTTTGAGGTAGCGCCCCTGGGTCCAAGTGAATCCCAGGTTCTGGCATAGACAGATTGGGGCTCCATCGGCCTCGTTTGGGTGGCCCTTTGGGGTAGGTTATCGTTCGCGTACCCCTGAGTGGGAGGAAAAGGTAACTGGCTTCGAGAGATTGGTCCTCCTGGCTGAGCAGGACGGTTGCCCATGTCTCGGGTCATCTCCCCTCGAGGGGGCAAGGAGTTAGCGTTCAGGGGCCCGCCGGGGGCGTGATATGGACTGGCATGGCTAGAGAGCGAGTAGATATCGTCCTCATCGAGAGGCTCGTCTGGGTTGTCCTCACCCAAAGGTATCAGCGTTACTTTCGTCTTTCAAGGGCCTCTGGCTTTACGAATCTTGTTCGGGGCAGGGACCTTTAACAAGGTATTCTTTGGGTCTGTCTGGACCCCCTGATCACCCTGGGAGGTAGAAGGAAGCACGGTGGCCCCAAGGTCACCGGGATTACCTAAGGTAGCGTCGAGCTTCTGAGTGGACGTATCCTCGACTTCATGTGAGGTCAACTGTTCGGAGTCAGCGAGAGGATCCTAGGTCGAGAGAGTCGTCGGTTTCGTCGCTTTCCCCTTTCGTTTGGAATCCTTCCGATCGTTGTCGGACTCGTCCCCAGACATGTCTTTTCCTGGGGCTAATTAGCAAGGTAGCGAATTAACGGAGCTACGGGGTGGCTTAGATAGCGGACTGAGCTAGAGAGGTAGACAATTAATTAATTAATTCCACGATATTTGGTTCCGAACGGAGAATTGATTATTATTACTCTTGTTTTAATCGCGCTTCGGAATAGTCGATATAGCTGGGCACGTGGCCGACCCGGGAATGGCGTACTTCCCACAAAGAAAGATAGTTCAGGTATTCCGCACTAAAATTTCTTCAATTACTGATCGGCGGTCTCAATATTTTACTTCAATTGCAATTGAATCACTGGAGATAGCGAAGCACTGGAGCTTCCCACGAGATAACTGGAATGGCGTCGTCGCACTTCCCGATGTTAACTACGCAACACTTGAACTGGGCGGACTAGAATTCACAAACGTGTGTATCGGTCGGCGATCCAAGCGAAAAGAGAGCGAGTCTAGTGGCTCAGAGTCGGGTGAGGCTCCCACTGCCGGTCAGGACAGGGAGTGGGGAGAAATTGCAGCCATCCGATTGGTCCGGTGTGACATAGCGAGAGCTGACAGCGCCTCTATAATATTCATATTCAAGCGTGGTTCCAACTCACGCTCGCTGAAAATGACGTAAGTCGGTCAGGAATGCGATGAGTCAGTATGATGATCTCATCCAGCTATTATTTCTATTATTATTATTTTCTTTTTTTTTCCACGTTCGAGCAGGTAATTCAGCATTTTAAATACTGGTCCGAGTACTTCTAGAATTTTCCTCGATAATCCCTTCGCGGATTAAAGGCGTTGCAAAGATAGCGAGTGAGGTAGCAAGGTATCGAATGAGCTTCGCTGGATTTAATTAACTCGATTTCATTCGAAGAATTCTCATATACCCTTTAGGAATTCCACTGAGCGATATGTGAGGTAACGGTCCCTTTTTGGATCGGGGGCCCCACGTTGGGCGCCAATTGTAACAATTTTTCCTATGCTGCCAACGAAAACACGTGAACCTTAATCTAATAACCAGAACAACCGAAAACCAGCATGATTGTTACCTTCGTTCTTGCCCATTCAGTCCTCCTGTAACGTCAAAAAAAAGGGAAATTCGAAAAAGGGAACTCGACTCCGGGGAAATTGGCAGCTCACTTTCCATGTTTCCGTATTCTGGGCGCCAGCCGGATTTTTCCAACGCGGATCCAACAAACCGCAAAGATAACCATAACTCTAAGATCTAATACCAATTAACCCAAAGTCGCAAAAATAGAGAGAACGTAGGAGGGTGAAGGACAAGGGTACGGTATAGCCAGGTCGCTCAGGAGGCAGGTCGTGGAGAGGGGAGTGGATTCGTGGAGGAAGAACAAATATAAATATTACTAATCACACCACTAATCTAATAATCGAAACTATGGAATAATTCTAAGGGGTCATGGGATTTAATCAAATAAAACTCGGAACACTATATTCGTTTTACGTGTTTCGCTATTGCCCATTTTCCGGTGTTTACAGAGAATAATAATAATAATAATATTTATGAAAATAATAATAACAATCCATGATTAACCGAAGACAGATCCGAACGGGATTGGAACTGCAGATGCCTGTAAAGTAGAGAAAAAATCGAGAGAGCGAAGATAGCCGGGGTATGAGAACTGAACGAGAGTGAGCGAGACGGCGAGCGAGGACGGCCTTGGGCGTGCATGCGAGAGAGAGAAAGAGCGAGAGAGCGTAAGAAAATGCTACCGGCACAGCCCGAGTCCAGGGGAATATTTCGCCGTTTTGGGGGTTTTCCGATTAATGAGGGGGTTAAATAATTAGCGGGTTTTATTCCCCTTTAATTAGCGAGGGATTGAGCATCCGCCATTTCGGCTTTTTCCCTCAAAAACCCGAGATAACTTGAAATATGCCGCACGAGGTAATACGTGTGGCGCATGGCCTGTTAGGTAGCAGAGAGAGATAGCGTCAATTTCGAGAAACCTTTTCTCACATTTTCCATGACTAAAATTAGCGGAAATTAGGCCTCCCCTATGCTGAAAATTAGCGGGGAGAAATCTCGATGATTTTCCACAATTTATTAGATAATTTTAGGTAGCAGAAGGGACATTCCCAGCGTCGAAAAAAAAAGCGAGATAACCGGTGGGTACAGTGCTGCGTCGCAAGGTAGAGAGAGAGAGACGCCATTGTTGTAAACTGAGCGTGGCGGACGGTTACGGTGTTTTACGCGAATTTTTCACACTCGGACCCTTTCCCGCACGATTACTTCACACTTAATTAACAGAAAATTGTACTCACCATTTTTCTAAAGTGATCCGGGCTGTGGAATCCCTCCAGGTACGGTGAAAACTGGGTATTTTTATTCTCTCGACACTGTGGCGTTTTACACGTGAGGTAGCCGGGCGAATACTAATGGCTCTCGCGTGGTTCCGCTCGCCTGTTGCTTGGTGTTGAGGGAGACGTAACTCTCGGGCGACCCGCTAGGGGCGTGCAGGCAGCCTAGTTACCGTGGGGAATCTATGGCGGATAGCGCGCGAGGTTTGATTCAAATGTAGCTGATAACTTTGACGGAATTTTCGTGAAACATAAGACTCTAGCGAGAAATAATGATAATTGATGGGGGTGAGAGGTATCGAGCGGGTGTTGGCTCTATTTCACGACCGGAATTATCGTAGCAATTCTTAGGGAGCACTCTCCGGAGAGTAATCAAGAAATTTCATAGATAACGTCAACCGTAACTGAAGCCCTGGCGATCCACACAGAAAGAAGGGGCTAAGTTCTCCTGCATGGCCTTCCACCGGAAAAATCCTGACATTCTCGCGACTAAGGGAGCGCGAGCATTTCAACTCGACCTCTGTGCTTCTCCTAATACATGGCCCAAGAGAATGGACCGAATTCACTGGGTGGCACGGTATATTGGCCCTGATCCGCGGTAAACTCGGGTTCTCAACGACATTTCCGTGAAATCCTCTCCATGAGGTGAAATAAATGAACGGGATGACTAGAGCAAAATCTAAAGATAGCGAGTCGGGATCCTGAAGGGGTTGGGTGTTTTTCCCAAGCAAAAGATAGAAAGGGGTGTTGAGCGTTAGAGGTAGGTGGATGGTTCCACGACGAGACGGAGCAGTATTCGGGGTTATAGATATCCGGGAGTTAGCTGGAGGTAGCGAGGGTTAGGATATTCACCCTCTGTCTGACCTGTTTACTAGTTTGGGAGTAGGGGAAATGACGGAATTCTTAAAATTTCGTCACAGGACATTAGAACAATCCCATTATCAGAAATTACAGAATTTCATCGGACTTGCCGTAAGTTATAATCTTTGAAATAACAATCTTGCGATTTTTTATTCCTACTTTTATTCCTATTTTGAAATTTACAGTAGAATTGAAAAGTTTTTGATTTTCTGTATTTTCTCTGGGAGAAATGAATTAAAAAGTTCTTGGTTTTTATATCATCTCTGAGAGATATGATAAAATAATTGAGAATTTCTTTGTTTTTTCATCATCTCCAGGATAGATAATAAACGAATTGACTTTTTTTGTGAAGAATCTGATTCATAGAAAATTTTAATAGACCATATCATTTTTAAAGGTATTGTTGGTTACATAAAAACAAATTTTGCGGTGGTAATTCATCAACAAAATACTGCAAATAACACCTGCTATGGATGTATTGCTAACAATCGACTCAAATTGCCCGTTCGTATTAAAAAATTCACATCGAATTTCTCCAGTCCTTATCAGATTGGGGATCATATAGAAATAATAGGAAAATTACAAGCACAAGGTAACAATATTCAGAAATTTTAATTACATTATTTATACTCTGATGATTAGATTCAATATATTGCCTCACATTACCCTCTCTTTTTGGAGTCTTTTAGTAGACAATTATCTCTTTTTGATTTTACGATAAAAATTAATTTTGAAAGAGCTCGTGAATAAGGTAAATCTGATCATTTTATTTTATCAGAATTGGCAAAAATTTAATTTTAGACATTAAAAAGAAATAATCAGAATTCTTCTTGAAGATGAAAAAAATCAATTTTTAAGGAATGGATATGAGACATATTCTAAGAATGATTCATGCCGAATAAATCATTTAATAACGAATATTATTATTCCAGCTATACCTCCACACTTTGAAGTCGACGAAATAGGTGATATTAAAAAAATTGATGAAATGAAAATGTCAGCGAAAGAATTAAGATTGGCTAACAATGATATACAATTACCATCATCATCACAACATGACGTATCAAAAGAACGTTGTACGAAAAGACAGAAAACTGATCACAATAATAAACAATAAACAAGAAAAAAAAAAAGTTGCGTGTAGACTACGCGCGACAGAAGTGAAACTTCTTAACTGCATTAATAGCAGGGTGGAAGAAAGCATGAGAACGAATGCCACGTGGATTACAAACACACCAAAACACACATTCCCCCATCGTCCTACCGTGGCTTCGGTCATGCGCAAATTCCTCCGACTCGTCACTCACCATTCGCCTTACACTGGCCTCTCTCTTATCTCACTCACTCCTTCCCGGCACTGGATGCTCTCTGTCTAAATTTTCATTCTTATCACGTAACGTGTAACGCTGGCCGAACTCGAGTAAGAAGTTTCACTTCAAAAAAATTTTCGATATGAAATGTTTTGGATGATAAAAAATTTCATATAAATGAGCAAAATAAAAAAGAAATTGAAATTGTATAAATTAAATTATTCACATAATTAATTATTAAATCAATCGATGAGTATGAAGAAAATCTAAAATTAATTTTGATGACTAACAATGTAATGGAGATGCAAATATGTCCTCATGATTGATTTATAGTTGTGTATGGAGGAAAAGCCTACTTTGTAATGTGAGTTTTGCGCCAAGAGATGTTAATTCAATAATATTAATTTTTAATTACTAATTATTTCTTCAAAATTATTAGTTATTCTTTTCTAAAAAATACGAGACAACGGGTTTTTAGAGGGGAAGAATATTGTTGAGAGTAGAGTACGGTTAAAAACTTGAAATTCTTAGAATTATACTTGAAGAATTAGTTATTCCATGAATTTAATTGGCCATATAGATTTAATAAGAACCTCTGAACTGGATCTCCATCTTTTGCTGTCTAGTTCTCTCGAACCACAGCTGTGGGAAACCCTGGACCGTATCACTCACGACCAGGCTACCCGCTCTGCTGAGATGAGAACCAAGACTCAAAAAGCCAAGTTTGAAAAACTCAAACCGCAGGAGAAAACTCAGACGCTCACCCACACGGTGAAGAACCTCAGTAAACACCAGCTGACTGAGGCTCAAGTGTCAGTCCTTGCAAAAGGACATAATTTCGCTGTTGCTCCCAGAAAAATTCCTACTGAAGAAATCATCAGCAGGACTGAGACAGCCATTTTCCATCTTCCTTAGGAGACCAGCAATGAGATCCGGAGGCAGTTGTCAAATATCCTACACAAGGCAAAACCTCCAGTCGATAATATCACCAAGGAGAAACGCCTAGCACTGCAAAGTCTCAAGGAAAATAATAATATTATCATCCTTCCGGCAGACAAAGGCAATGCTACAGTGGTTTTGGATAAAGACAACTACTCTGCTACACTCACGTCGATGTTGGATGATTCTAGAGTTTACACCAAACTCAAGAAGGATCCAACTCGTACAATTGAACGCAAAACCAATGATCTCCTGAAAAAGGCAAACCTCTCGGCTGAGCTCAGAAAACTCCTTACTCCCAAAGAATCCTTCCCTCCTAGACTCTATGGACTCCCAAAAATCCATAAAGAGTTTATCCCTCTGAGACCTATTGTCAGCAATATTGGAGGTCCAACCTACCAATTGGCAAAATACCTTACCAAACCTCTACAGAAACTCACAGGTCAGAATGGCTCCTACATCCAAAACTCGTTGGATTTCGTGACCAAACTGAGAACCCTCAGGACTTCTCCAGAGGATATCCTCGTGAGCTTTGATGTAGAATCCCTTTTTACCAATGTCCCCATTCCTAACACCCTAAACATAATAAAAAACTCTAGAACAATCCCCTCCAATCTCCTCCCCTTGATAGAGCACTGCTTAACCTCAACATATTTTCAGTTCCAAGGAGAGTTCTATGAACAGAAATCGGGAGCAGCCATGGGCTCTCCAGTTTCTCCAATCATAGCCAACATCTTCATGGAACATTTCGAAAATGAAATACTGAAGTCAGCAGCCCTAAAACCCACTGTCTGGTATAGGTATGTGGATGATACATTTGTCATCTGGCCACACGGAAGGACAACCTTGACTCAATTTCTTCAATTTTTGAATACTCAACACCCGAGTATCACTTTCACCATGGAAATTGAACAAGAAGGCTGCCTCCCTTTCCTAGATGTGCTGGTACGACGCAATAATGATGGCTCACTGGGCCATCAGGTGTATCGTAAATCAACACACACGGACAGATACCTGAATGCTAGTTCCCACCACCACCCTTCCCAGAAGAACTCTGTCATCAGCTCTCTGATGTATAGAGCCCTCACGATCTCTCAACCCTCTAATCTGGATGGCGAAATAGAGCACTTGGAGACAGCTTTGAGCAACAACGGGTACAAGATCCAACAAATCAGACGGATCAAACAGAGGCTCGAGAATAAGATCTCTTCTCCAAATGAGCCCTCTCCTGAGGAGAACCAGGATAGACCGAAGATGGCTCTTCTCCCTTACCTGAAAGGAACAACAGACCGCATAAGCAAGATACTGAGAAAACACAACATCAAAACAATCTTCCAACCACCAAAGAAGATTGGACAGATGCTACCTAGTACCAAAGATCAGAGACCACTCTTGAGCACTCCAGGAGTATATCAGATCCCTTGCACGTGCGGAAAAGTGTACATTGGGGAAACCGGGAGGATGATCAGTACACGGATCAAAGAACATCAACGGTGTTCCAAATACGGTCATCAGGAACAATCTGCCCTGGCAGAACATTATATGGACACTGGTCACACCATCAGGTTTAACCAGGCCAAAATGTTGGCTAGGTCTCAAGGATATTTCGAAAGAAAATATCGGGAAAGCCTGGAGATCCACAAAAATCCCAACAACTTGAACAGGGACACAGGATATCAGGTGAACCCTATTTGGAAGACTGTCCTCCCGGTTTTTAATTGATCAGCTGATCAATTGAAAACAGTTGATTGGCTGACTTCCCCCCCCCTGCTCCCCCTCGGCCCCACCATCACGAGGAGCTATAAAAGGACTATCCCCTTTCTAGAGGAGCTCAGAATCGGAGCTCCCAGCCCTGAAGATGCAGACTGCAATGTTTGCGAAACGTAGGCAAAACGCTGAAACTCAACGCGGCATCCATCCGGAAGCCAATTATAATATTTTAAATAACTTTGGCCGCGAAAGCCTGAAATCTAAAACCTCTGAACAGATCGAATCGGTACTGATGGAGATATTAGAGTGGGAATTAGTTATTATTTTCTTAAAAATACGAGACAACGGGTGTTTAGAGGGGAAGAATATTGTTGAGAGTAGAGTACCGTTAAAAACTTGAAATTACCAGAATTATACTTGAAGAATTAGCTATTCAATGAATTTAACTGGCCATATAGATTTAATAAGAGCCTCTGAACAGATCGAATCGGTACTGGCGGAGATATTAGGGTGGGAATTATTTAGATGTTGTTTTTACATTGAAAGTAGTGATTTATGTTTCTCACTATCGATTTTTCATGATTTTTTATTGAGCAACAAGACGGTTCGAAATTGAATTAGTTTTTTTAGTGAAAAAAAGTATGAAGTTAACTACTGAACTGTGATATACTGTATTCTTATGTTTCTGGTTTATATTTTACAATTTAACATTTTTTGTTACTTTTATATACATCACTTTTTATTTCTTGATAATTGAATTTTATTTTTTCCTGAAAAAAAAATAATGGATGGAAATAGGGATGATAATGCGTCTAAAATTCGAGAGTTAGCAAATATATTTTATTGTTTTTAATTTTCCATTTTTCCTCTATGAAAAAATCCATGGATCATTTTCTTGAATTATATGAATTATTTCAGATCGGTTTCTCATACCCATTAATGGACTTTTCCATGGAAAATATCAAAATGTTTATGGGGAAACCCACTATAAATTGACTTCAACAACCGACCTCAAAAAAATTAAAGTAAATGATATGTCTGTGTGAGTATCTCTCTTGATAATAATTCACAGTTTTTGACCGACTTGAAGGGTAATACCCTTTATTAAAATAGTGTTTTGATATTTGAGTTCATGATTTGAATTTCGATTCGATTATTCTGATAAAGAATAATAATTAAAGCCCGGCCTGCACGGCTGGTGACTTTTTTTCTGACTTTTACCCCCCCACGGTTTGCGATGGATTTGGAAGCTCCATATCAAAATTTACCCTGTCGGTAACAGCGAAACTGGTAGAATAAGATAATTTATCAGGGCCGTACAGGGGTATTGAATTTAGGGTGCCTAATTTTGTCCCCCTCTTGTTCGCTGTAAAAATTTCATGACAATCATTTACGGGGTGACTGATTACAAGTTACAAAAAGGTTGAAAAAATATGATCTTGGGGTCAAATGAAAGGTCATAACCTCCCACATGTCGGTAATTAGGTCTAAAGAGTGTGTTGTGTCTGTGTGAATTATGATAAGTGTTTTTTTCTCAAGTGGAATTGGTCGCCATATTGGACACGTGGAACGAAGTGGAACAATATTGGACAGGGAACAGTGGGAACTTCAAGGTTCATTATAATTGCACAATTACCCTCTAAATAAACATCATTACCCTTTGAGACCTAATTACCGACATGTGGGAGGTTGTGACCTTTCATTTGACCCTAAGATCTGATTTTTTCTACCTCCTTGTAACTTGTAGTTAGTAACCCCGTAAATGATAATAATTTGTAGGGAATCGAGTCAATTCTAGGGACCTTAGTCTCCTAAAAAAAGCATGCATTGAAAACTGTCATGGCGGAGGTCCATGTAAAAAGTGTCATGGCGCACTTCTCATGAGCAGTTTTCATGGGAAATTCTCATGAAAATACTCATACAAATGCAAAAATAAAATAAAATAAAATAAAATAAAGAAAATAGAATAAAAAAATTCGTACAGGCCGGGCTATCTTATTGTTTATCTCAAAAAAATTCCTTATAAAAAATATCTTACTTTTTTTTCATAAACTAGAACTATGCGCGCGCTGCGCGCGCGTCATCCTTGCTTGAGGGGCCTTCTTTGTATTTTTATTTGCTTCATATGAAGAAATTTTGTCATATTTCAAAAAATGTTCAAATATTTTATGAAAATATGGTAACAGTGTACAAAAATATGTTATGAAAAAAAGTAATACTATAGTATGCATAGAATAGTATGTATAGTATAGTATGCATAGAATAGCATGTATAGTATTGTATGCGTTGTATAGTATGTATAGTATAGTATGCATAGTATAGTATGCATAGAATAGCATGTATAGTATACATGGTATAGTATGCATAGAATAGTATGTATAGTATAGTATGCATAGTATAATATGCATTGTATACTATGTATAGTATAGTATGTATAGTATGCATAGAATAGTATGTACAGTGTAGTATAGTACTATACTAATCTTACTATGCTATACATACTATGGTATGCATACTATACTAAGTCAAGGTAGAATAGCGGAATAGAGGCTTCAAAAATCGTTACACTGGATTTTTTAATAGGGGAACGATTTTTGAAGCCCCTATTCCGCTATTCTACCTTGACTTAGTATAGTATGCATAGTATAGTATGTATAGCATAGTAAGATTAGTATAGTACTATACTACACTGTACATACTATTCTATGCATACTATACATACTATACTATACATAGTATACAATGCATATTATACTATGCATACTATACTATACATACTATTCTATGCATACTATACTATGTATACTATACATGCTATTCTATGCATACTATACTACGCATACTATACTATACATACTATACAATGCATACTATACTATACATGCTATTCTATGCATACTATACTATACATACTATTCTATGCATACTATAGTATTACTTTTTTTCATAACATATTTTTGTACACTATTACCATAGATAGTGGTAATTGTAAATGTACTCTATTTTCATAAAATATTTGAACATTTTTTGAAATATGACAAAATTATTTCATATGAAGCAAATAAAAATACATAGAAGGCCCCTCAAGAAAGGATGACGCGTGCGCAGCGCGCGCATAGTTCTAGTACACTGGATTTTTTAATAGGGGACTCAAAGTTTATTTTTTTTTGCCTTCTTTCCGTAATTTTTTCTTCAAAATCGTTTTTTAGTTATGTCTTGAAAACCGAGAGAGATAAGGACATTCCTATAACGACCTTTATTCTGGATCAAGCTATGATCTATCGGAAAGGTCATTATGAACATTTGTCTATCTCGTCTAGTCTCACAGATGTCTACCGGAGAATCAAAGTTGATTTTTCATCCCTCATTACCCGGTATTTTTTCTTGTAAATTATTTATGACAGATATCTTGAAAACCGAGAGAGATAAGGACATTGCTATAATGACCTTTTCATCATGCTGTCCCAAAAAGTGACTTTTCAGGCACGCTTCGCTTCGCTTCGCATGCCTCAAAAGTCCCTTTTTAACACATTGTGATGAAAAATGTTGTTCGATACTCGTGGGGAAAGTGTTTTTTGACTTGTAGGATTATATCACTCGCCTTCGGCTCGTGCTATAAACCTCCTACAAGTCAAAAAGCACTTTTTTGTCACTCAGTCCGTAAGGCGACGCTTTATGGCCGCTGCGCGGCCATAAAACCCAGCCTACGGGCTGAATAACAAAAAATTTTGTTCGCCACTCGGCCGCAAACAACTTTTCTAGCGATTGTGTTTGTAATCCTCGGCTTCGCCTCGGCCTACAAAATCACAATCGCCAGAAAAGTTCTTCACGGCCTAGTGACGAAATCTACTATTCCGCACTTGTATCGAAATATACTATTATTCTAGATTACAGTATGATCTTTGGAAGTATCTATATCGTCGCCGTAGAGTTAAAGGGGCGTAAGTGCCAAGATTGTTTGATTTTTTTTTGTAATAACAAAGGGGCGTATGTTTTTTTTTTATTCGGAATTATACGTACTACCTCTTAGGAACGATTTTAGTTGATAAATTTTTTGTAGTAACAAATGGGCGTAATTCCGCGAAGTTAATCACAAAGAGGCGTATCTCCAGCACATACGCCCCTTTGTTTTTAGCTGTTTCAGTTCATGTGAAAAATAAATAATTACAAAGAGGCGTATCTCCAGCACATACGCTCCTTTCATCTCATGATAAGCATCACATGCAATGTGAAAGGGGCGTAAGTGTTATTTTTCTTTACTCAAAGGAGCGTAAGTGTGGAGATACGCCCCTTTCTTATTACAAACTGGTCGTTACGCCTGTTTGTTAGAACTTTTTTTTAAAGGATTTTCGATCATGAATTCGACGAAAAGCCCAGAAACATCGATTTTAGACATACGCCCCTTTGACTTTAAAAACGGGGTTTTTGGCACTTACGCCCCTTTAGCTCTACGGCGACGATATAAATTTTATCGTGGATTCACGGGAGTTTTTGTCGTGGATCTAAGGTAAATCGAGAGATTTTTACCGTGGATCTACGCTAAATTGACCGTTTTTACCACGGGTCTAAGATAAATCTATTCCGTGTAAACATCGGAAAGAGAGTGATTTAGTTCGGGGGAGGGGGGGGGGGTGCCACAAACACATCTGAGTGATACTACGCACCCGGAGTTACGACTCCAGGGGGTCTATTCAATTCGCGCGTAACTCGAGATCATTCACGTGAACACTTATTCGCTCCTAAAATCCGCCACGGAGCCACGTTCACGTGGAAATCGATGGCGGATCTCGTCGAGAATAGGCCCCCAAGGGTAGTTTCTGGGGGTGTGTGTCATAATCCACGGTAAAAATTCCCGTGAATCCACGGTAATTTTTACCGTGGACCGTGTGAATAGACACTGCTTCAGAGATATGGTTAGGGGAGATGGTGGAATAGGGGGAAGGAGGGAAACGAGAATAGGGGATAAATCGGAATAAGGAATAGAGATAGCGGATTTCTGTCTCCCTTATTCAGATTTGTCCCTTATTTCACAAGATAATGAATGGAAAGATAAGATAATGAATACAAAATGAATAATTTTTATAAGATAATCTTTTTTGGGCAATATTTCACAAACTAAGTGAGATGCATATTCCTTTATCTCTCCTGTTTTCATCTCCTTTGTCCCCCTCCCTCGTGACGCACTCTCACATAACTAAGATAAGGGATAGTGACATTTATAAAAACACATATGAAAATTTCGACATCTCCCCTATTCTTATATACCCATTCCCTCTCCCCCCTATTCCGCTATAAATCGAAGTAAGATCTAGGAACACGATCCAAGTGTATTGGATCGAAACTTGAACGACTCATGGGGTAGTCGATTGTGAAAGACTACTTGCAGTTGGATGAAAATCGACTCGGGGACAAGTCGATTGGGATTCGATTACCAGCCTAATATCTTAGTCAATCGATCCACAATCGACTGGTTGTTGAGTCGTTTCATAATAGTTTCTATATTTTTTGTAGGAGAATCGACAGATTGTCAAGTCGATTGAGGGTCGATCGATTTTAATGGTATGAGGACAATCGAATAATAATCGACTCGTTAATTCGTCGATTCTCCTGCTCAAGCTGAGAAACTGATATGAAACGACAGAACAACTGGGCGATTGAGGATCGATTGACTCAATGGTATGTGAACAATCGAATTACAATCAACTTGACAATCACTCAATTATCTTGCTCAGTATGAGAAACTAATATGAAACGACTAAACAACCAGTCGATTGTGGGTCGTTTGACTTAATGGTATGTGAACAATCGAATCACAATCGACTTGACTATCACTCGATTATCTTGCTTAGTGTGAGAAACTAATATGAAACGACTAAACAACCGGTCGATTGTGGGTCGATTGACTTCATGGTATTTGGACAACCGAATCACAATCGACTCGGCAATCAGTCGATTCTCGCTCTGGGGTATAAAATCAAATACGAAACGACTAAGCTAATGGTCGATTAAGGGTCGATTGATTTGCATTCTATAAGGAGAATCGAGTGATAATCCACTCGGCTATTCGTCGATTCTTCTGCTCAAGCTAAGAAACTAATATGAAACGATTAAACGACTGGTCGATTGTGAGTCGATTGACTTAATGGTATGTGGACAATCGAATCACAATCGACTCGGCAATAGGTCGCTTTTCGCTCGAGAATATAAAATCAAATACGAAACGACCAAACGAATGGTCAGTTAAGGGTCGATCGATTCGCATTATATGAGAACAATCGAGTAATAATCGACTCGGCAATCAGTCGATTGACTTAATGGTATGTAGACAATCGAATCTCAATCGACTTGACAATCACTCGATTATCCTGCTCAATATGAGAAACTAATATAAAACGACTAAACAACCGGCCGATTGTGGGTCGATTGACTTCATGGTATGTGGACAATCGAATCACAATCGACTCGAGAACCAGTCGTTTCTCGCTCTGGGATATAGAATCAAATACGAGACGACCAAACGAATGGTCAGTTAAGGATCGATCGATTCGCATTATATGAGAACAATCGAGTAATAATCGACTCGGCAATCAGTCGATTGACTTAATGGTATGTGAACAATCGAAACACAATTGACTTGACAATCACTCGATTAGCCTGCTCAGTATGAAAAACTAATATGAAACGACTAAACAACCGGTCGATTGTTGGTCGATCGACTTCATGGTATGTGGACAATCGAATCTCAATCGACTTGACAATCACTCGATTATCCTGCTCAATATGAGAAACTAATATAAAACGACTAAACAACCGGCCGATTGTGGGTCGATTGACTTCATGGTATGTGGACAATCGAATCACAATCGATCCGAGAACCAGTCGTTTCTCGCTCTGGGACATAGAATCAAATGCGAAACGACTAAGCTAATGGTCGATTAAGGTTCGATTGATGTGCATTATATAAGTAGAATCGAGTCATAATCCACTCGGCTATTCGTCGATTCTTCTGCTCAAGCTAAGAAACTAATATGAAACGATTAAACGACTGGTCGATTGTGGGTCGATTGATTTAATGGTATGTGGACAATCGAATCACAATCAACTCGGCAATCAGTCGTTTCTCGCTCGAGAATATAAAATCAAATACGAGACGACCAAACGAATGGTCAGTGAAGGATCGATCGATTCGCATTATATGAGAACAATCGAGTAATAATCGACTCAGCAATCAGTCGATTCTCCTTCTTAATCTAAGAAACTCATATAAAACGACCAAGTGACTGATCGATTGTGGGTCAATTGACTTAATGGTATGTGGACAATCGAAACACAATCGACTCAGAACCAGTCGTTTCTCGCTCTGGGGTATAAAATCAAATACGAAACGACTAAGCTAATGGTCGATTAAGAGTCGATTAATTTACTTTCTACAAGGAGAATCGAGTGATAATCCACTTGAAAATCAGTCGATTCTCTTGCTCAGTGTGAGAAACTAACATGAAACGATTGAACAACCGGTCCATTCATTCAAACGGTATGGGGGCAATAAAGTTACAAACAACTTGGCAATCAGTAGATTCATCCACTAAGACCATAAGAATCCTTGAAACGACTATGAAACGACTAGACAACTCGTCGATTCTGTATCGATTGACTCAAGTGATATCAGAGCAATCGAGTTACAATCGACTTGGCTTCCAGTCAATTCTTTCGCTGAGGAGATGAAAACTATTGTACAGCCACTAAGTGAATTGTCGATTAAAGGTCGATCGACTGTAATAATATGAGGACAACTAGATAATGATCGACTCGGCAACCAGTCGATTCTCCTACTTGATACAAGAAAGTAATATCTAACTACTAAACAACTGGTCGGTTGCGAATCAAGCGACTTGAGAATCAATTGATTCTCTCACTGAAAACCGTGAAACTATAGACTTACCTTCGGTCAGCGGTAACTGATGAACTAGTTAGGTCAGAGAAGTGAATGGAGTTTGATCGGTATCAATAGATTTTTTTTCTACTCACACAGAGAAATTATACTTACAAATATATAATATATAATTGTAAGTGGAAATGAAAAGGGGAATTGTTATTTTTATTTTTTGCCTTCAAACGAGCCTTTTATCTTCTTTGCGCCCTCTGCATTGTGTTTCTTGGCCTTCCTTTCAGCAGCTCTTTGGACAGCAACCACCCTTTCTTTCAGAGTCCGGTTTTGACGTTCATGAACATTTCGATCGGAATTGATTTTTTTGGAATCTAGACCGGAAGCATGGTCTCCCATCTCACATCTTCCTCTGTATCTTCGAGTAATTGAATATTTTGTGCCGATTGAATGATTTCTATTGAAGGTGAAACAAAATGAGATTAATATGAAAATGAAATTAACCATTAAAAAAGCTACATGAGCATCAAGCGCGTTAGTTTCTCTCTATCTGAGAGATGATAATCCATGTTTTTCATTTTTTTTTTATGCCAGTATTGAATTATATGAGAACAATCGAGTAATAATCGACTCGGCAATCAGCTGATTCTTTTGCTCAGTATTAGAAGCTAATATGAAACGACCAAGCAACTGATCGATTGCGGGTTGATTTACTTGATTGTATGTGTGAAATCGACTCACAATCGACTAGGTAATCAGTCGATTCTAATGTGCAATTGAAGAAACTAATATGAAACGACTGAACAACTGGTCGACTGGACCATTGAATTGCAATCGACTCGAGAACCAGTCATTTATTTTATCTTATTGCAAGACGAGGATGAAACATATTTTGAAATAATATCCTATTGACTTGTTCTGTGTTCAGATGTCATTTATGGAACGACTATA
>JAOZGT010000006.1:2256380-2307927 GCA_035578325.1 Coelinius sp. EB29
CTAGACGTTTTCAATTTTCTTTTCATATTTTGCTGCCTCAATATTTTCAATATTTACCGCCATATGAATATTTTCATATTTACGGATGATTAATACCAGTTGATCCCACTTCTTTGTTCTCGACTTCCTGCTCACCACGCTTCTCTCGCTGATACACTCCCCCAATTTTTTTTAATAATTCATTTCTCGGTAAAAATTGAGAATACAAAAAAAGCAATTTCACCTAATTCAAAGAAGATTAAACAGGCTGTGACTTCCATTTCAGCTGTTTTGGTATATCGTCGCCGTAGAGTTAAAGGGGCGTATCTCCAGCACATACGCCCCTGTCATCCTATGATAAGCATCACATATAATGTAAAAGGGGCGTAAGTGTTATTTTTCTTTACTTAAAAAGGCGTAAGTGTAGAGATACACCCCTTTCATTTAATGATTAGCATAACACATAATGTAAAAGGGGCGTAAGTGCTGTTTTTTTTAAAGTGAAAGGGGCGTAAGTGTGGAGATACGCCCCTTTCTTATTACGAACTGGTCGTTACGTCTGTTGGTTAGAACTTTTTTTTTAAAGGATTTTCGATCAGAAATTCGATGAAAAGCCCAGAAACATCGATTTTGGACATACGCCCCTTTGACTTTGAAAAAAGGGTTTTCGGCACTTACGTCTCTTTAGCTCTATGGCAACGATATCTAGAACACAGTCGTAATGAAAATTACAACCCAATTAATGTTTAACATCACTAGCGAAGTGTTTTTTTCCCGTATCTGCAATATTCATTGAGAAACTCAAGATAAAAAGCATCATGGAGGTGTCCTGACAAAAAGGATGTATGAAAAAAAAAGATATTGTACTAGTCGAGCGCGAGGAGAGGCAACGTGTTGGCCAACTTTTTAGAAAGATATAAAAATTTGGTGGACCTTTCATTGGCTCGCCAATTATATCCAAATGAATAAGAAACGTTTCAAAAATAATTCGTAGACTGTGGAAAAAAATTTGCAAATTTTGACTTTAAACAAAGTGAAAAGTGAGCCTCTCATTTTTAGATGGGGATTCACAGAGTATAGTAATTCCGGAGGTTGAAAATGATTGGTATAAATTTTAATACTGATAAAGTGCTATGTGAAAACATAAATATCTATTCCGAATGTCATTTACATGGCTCAGTGAAAATTAAAAAACAACTCCGCCTCAAATTTTTACGCAGCATTATTTCATTTCAAACGCAATTTGTTGACCGTTGAATGAATCGTTCGAGAATCATTATAATAAATTATGCAATTCCTGGTTTTGAAAATCATTGATTGACATTACTTTCTCAGGGGAAAATTCCCCCCTTTCCGTGGCCCCTAGTTGTCTCAGTCTCAACAATATATATAATACTATCGAGCCATAAAATCCTCTCCACCTGTCTATAACCACAATGGACGGGCAATAACAAGCCAACCATCTTTTTCTGCTTGTTTATTGTCTTTTCGGCAGTAGGTGGCCAGGGGCACGTTACCAAGTACTCCGAAAAAAGGTCGCACTGGCGCCGTACGCTTCTCAAGTACTTTGTGACCTGCTCAGGTTTATTGCTTCTTTCTTGGTAGCTGAGGAGCACAAATTAAATGTCTTGTATTTGTCACTGGAAAATCTATACTATCTTTGCGAGTCAGTGATGAAATAAAATTTGTCTCTTTACAATTTCCATTTGCCATTTTTTCTCCTACCTCCTCCATATTTTATGCCAAAGTGTCCTCGTATCTTTCTGGGCACAAAAATTTGAGGGAAATCCCCGATGAATTTTAAGCATGAGTGGTTTTTGAAAAATAATTTCCCTCATGTTTCTCTGTGCAGTAACGATTGGGATAAGTTTTGCCGAAAAATCCCTTGCGCTGTGCCCTTTTGAGTTTGATCAGCGTAACTCATCCCTGTGATTGCCGCACAACAGAACAATGGTCAAATTATTCGATAATTTCAAAGATCTTGGGGTATAATAACTGATAATTCTTTGGGTACTTATAAGTGGTTGCTCAGCGATTTTCATGAGAAATGAATAAATCTCGTGTTATATTGAATGAAATTCCGAGCTAAACATAGTTCTGTAACCCGTGAAAACGTTACAGAAATTTTTTTCCAGAATGAACTTGGTTTTCTATAAGTTCAGTTTAAGGCTATTCAGTCATCAATATCGGATAAAAAATATTCTTCTTCACCTATATATTCAATTATCTCTGTACCCACGTGAAAAAAATATATATCTGGATATAGAGTGGGTATACATATACCCGATAGAAATATTCAACTATGTCTAAAATATATTTCAGACGATGATGATAAATGAAAGTACTGAAACGCAGACATGTTGACACTGGAGCGAATTTTTTTCTAAATAATTATTCAATTATCAGGACACCTATTCCGGTTTATGTAAATCGATAAATAAATGGAAAAATCTTATTGTTACTAGCCTTCAGACTGGTGAAAACAAGTTTTATTAATTTATTTATCGATTTATACAAACCGGAAAAGGCGCTCTAGATTATTATCGAATAGTGAAAAATAATTATTTATCATTAATCATATTTTTATGAATTATATACTTATAAATCTTGGACTCGAATAAATGAAGAATTCGGAACCTGGGCGACAAGCTTTGACCATGTATGTCCGAAGTACTTTCGCTCGGGAATTCGGAAAAAATAAGTAACAAATTCTATCTCGAATATTTATAGCGATTTTCATCATTTGTCCGCTACTTTTCTCAGTAAAAATTGCGATTTCTGCTTTCAAACACCAGTCATTGTGCGGGTTATATGGAGAAATGCTAATTTCAATTTAATATGTAAAAAAAATTAATAAATAAGCATAACGAGGAAAATGAGGAAATTGGGGTTATTAAGGTGGGGGGAAAAAGGCATTCATAAAAAAGAAAACAAACACTCTCTCTCTCTCTCCCCCTCTCTCTTTTTCCCCCTCTCCCTCTTCCTTAAATCCCCGTACCTTCAAAATACCCCTACATTGTAGTGGATAAAATAAGAGAAGTATTAACAATAAAATCGTCAATATCTTGATAAATAAATGAAATAGATTTTTCAAATTATTTTTCCCTAATTTTTGAGGAAAACTACCTCAGAAATACATGGTCAAAACTTGTCGCCCTGGTTATCGTAATCGTGCCAAAAAAATTCATACAATGTGAATTCGAGGAGAACATCTATTTACTTGCTTAATAGGCAACCTTACTTATTTTTTCATGGATATCTCTCTCGTAGTGGAGAGACATAATACTAAGTTTGCGATCTTTCATGGCTTATTAAATATGGAATAATCTCGAAAGTGAATTTCAGGAGAAAATTTCCGAAGACTTTTTTTCTGCTCTATTTTATTGCATTTGACATTTTCTCCTGAAACTAGGTCTCCTCTAACATCATGTGCTTACGAGTTATTTTCATAATTACTAAAGATTTCTAGTTTTACTTAGTATTTTTTACCAATCATTGGCTACTAAATTATTGCTCTTGATTTTAACCTTCCCGATTTAGCGAGGGAGTTATTGTCATCATCCCGAAAATCCAAAATTGGGTTTTCACCATATCTTCACGTTTTCCAATCGTTTTGAACCATTTTTGGAAAAAATATCCGTATATATATGTGTTACGTCATAATTTCGTTGACTTACTTTTTTGATAACTTCCACAAAATATAATGTATTTGTTGATTACCTTTCTAAGCCTTCCTCTCGGAAATAGCTTGGGATATATTAGGTGATTTTGCAATTAACATTAGGAATAAAAAGTCAGATTTTCTCCATTTGGACTATAATATGATTTTATATAATTAATTACCAAATTTTGCATAAATATAATATTTTCTTTAACCCCAATTAATTAAAATTAATAACAGTGATTTACTAATTAATTGGATAGATTATTCAAAAATTATTGTCATAGCAATTTAATAGACAAGTGAAATTGAAATTTCTTTGGATTATTTTAGAGAATTTTGTATGAAAATATTAAATTTTATTTAATTATCCTTTCATAAGTTGGTAATTCTCCAATTTTTGCTCGTCAGAATTTTTCTGAGTCAACACAATTTATAATCATCGAGGATTATGACTCGAAATAAATAAATTTACTTTCAGATAAATGAATTTTTCTTTAAATAATCCAAATCAAAGAATAATCATAATTTGATTGAATTTAATAATAATAAAATTATCAGTAGATAATCTATCCATAAACAGGATTTTAGATTATTAATAATTGATTTTTGAGATATATAATTTGACAGTAATCTCTTAATGAAATATTTTTACAAAAATTAAAATGAGAAATTTAATTATTAATTTCATAAATTTCAAGGAGATATAGAGGAGAACAAAAATTAAAAGAAATTCTCCTATTTTGTCAGAGACTAAACTGATTATAAAATTTGAATGATTATTTTTCCCATCCAAATTTCAGCCAATATGATTGCACCATTCGACGCTATTATTTTGTATAGTCAACACGGTATTCAACTGATAATTTTCGATAATTTCACTGGTAATTTTTCATGTTGCCTATATATAAAAAACAAAAGACGAGAAATCAAGTTAAATCCCATCCGATCTGATAGATTGAATTTTTAACCGTGAATTTCGTCTCATGGTGCAATCCTATCAGCCGAAATTTGGATGAAAAATTAATCCCCCGAAAATCACTCGAGCTCCAAAATGAATCAAGTAATTCCCTCAAGGTTACCTGCAACCAAACGAAGTCGTCAAGTTTTCCAGAAAAATCACTCGTGCTTGGCACTCGTCATTTTTTAACCTGGAAAACTTGACTCCTTCATTTGTTTGCAACGAACCTATCGGGAATTACCCGATAATTTTGGAGCTCTTATGGTATTACATGCGATAATTAATTTTTGTTGATTGAACGGGTTTAAGACTGGTTGATCTTTGTCCAATTATTCCCATATTAAATAGAAATCCCAAACATTATTATTCGAATTGATTCGAAGATTTTTATTTCTAGGTTGTCTAGGAAATTTTGCACCGTCTCGTTAATTTCACAATGTTCAAAAATTAATTGACAAATAAAATTACTAGTCACAAAAATGATATCATTGATTAAATTCGTAATGAATTCTAAGAAATTAGCATCGTATTTATCCGCAATCTCGCTGATAAATTCAAAAATCTCAAATTTTATGGCTGAAATTAAATTGTTGATGAATTCTAACATTTAATTAATTCCTTTTTTTTCTTTTTATTCCAATGGATAAGAATCTGTTTCCGTTAGTTAAAAAGGAAAAATTTGGAAAATTATGAGTACTCACTCTGGAAATGATAATGATTATAAATGGTTTGAATGAAATTTGAAGATGACCTTTTTAATTGACCAACGATAAGATGTCATTTGCATCCTTCAAATTGATTGATTGCCAATGGTACTTCGTATTGTGTGAAGGGAAAGGCTGGTTGATTTAGGGAATATTTTTGTAGATCTGTGGAGTAATTGTATTAGACAAGGGTTAAAATTTCAGTCGCCTAAAAAATAATTTTAATTATTAAATTCCTTCGTTGAATTTAATTGTTAAAATTAATTTTTATCATGAAAACTTAAATTAATTAATTCACATAAGTAATCACACACTAATTATTTTCTTGATTTTCAACGCGATTCAATTGGATTTTTAGTTATTTAACTTCTCGAATTGATTTACTGAATTAATTGATGATTAGAATAATTAAATATTTTTTTTTTTTTTTTAAAGATTTTAGAATAATTGAATTAGGGTGATAGTCAAAAAGGGGAGAAAATATGGTGGGTTGGCGGCTAAGTTGCGAGGAGTGTTAGGTAGGAGCGGGGAAGGGAGGGATATGGAGATTTAGCGGATGAGTTGCACGGAGCGTTAGGTAGGAGCAGGGAAGGGAGAGGTATGGTGGATAGTGAGTGAATTGCGTGGAGCATTAGATAGGAGCGGGGAAGGGAGGGGTAGTTCACTTCGAAAATAATTATTTTTCATTTTTAAATCAACTTCACTGTAAAGAATGTTAAAAATAAATTCAGAATAAAAAAAATTTCATAATTGAAATTTAGAAATTTTTAATCAATTGATTGGAAAATAGTACATTGTGTAATTAGTGGGTAAAGTGAAACTTTTTTGTACGTACGTGTTACACATATTATTTTTTGCAAACCTGCCCAAAGTTTGCTTTGAGGGACCGTTTGGAGGGCAAACTGTTTGGTTTGTGCACGGAGTGCGTAAAATTCAAGATCGTGCGTAAAGTGAAATTCGAGTGCGTAAAACAAAGTTTTACGCACGAGATTCACTTTACACACGACCTTTGAATTTTACACACGCGGTACGGAAAACAAACATTTTACGCACGCAAAACGGTGCCGAAAAGTGAACTTTTACGGCAGGTGTTGCAAAAAGAAATTTTTTCTTCATTCGCGAATTTTTAAATTTTATTTTATTGGTTAAATTTAAGTTGAACCTTGATTTAATCGATTGAATTTAATTGTCAAAATTAGGTTGAATAATATGGAAAATTAATTAATTCCGATTATTACTGAATTTTAAATTTAACTTTGGAAATTTGAAAATGTTTCATTCTCACTTTTTATTTTAGATACTGAGAGATGTTTTTGTTATGATGGCGCCGGAGTTAAAGCCCTGTCCATGCTTGCACACTTCTTTTAATTCGCGTTAGGGTTAATTAGTGTGTGTTAATATGCATACTAATTTTTTTATTGTATGATTGATGAAGTGTGTCACGCGCATACTTATTGATGCGCTTGCACGGTGTTGTCAAGACGTCATTGACAACCAATCGGATTTTTACAATGGTTAAAATTCAAATTTCTCTATATTTCTAGTCATTCATTTGGCTGGAAATTATTTTCCCTTAACCTGTAAATTTTCTTTTATTTTTAAGAACAAAATTTTTCCTCTTATCTAGTCTATTTCTCCTAGGAGAAATATGACTCCTGAGACTATGGTGGGGTTTTCGATCCAGACCTCACATGTCGAAATCGATTTTCAACCCGTGCGATGAGCATCCAAATGTGATCAAATATGATTCCTCGAGAATTTTTATTTGATTCTTATGGAATTTTTATTTGATCCTTTTTTCCCATTACTTCCTGATTTCAATTAATTTAATAATTTTTTTCATATTTTTAATTATTTTTATCAAAAAAAAAATATATAGTACGTCATCAGGACGTAACATGTGTGTATTCGTATGTATGTGCACAAATTTTTCGTCAACGATTTCTCGCAAACGAATGGTTCGAATCGAATTTGTTTTTCTCTATATGTTGGGAGATGGAACCCGGGAAGTTTTTTGTTGTGAACCTCGATAATTTACTTCTACTTGAACGCACCAAAATTCGGGAGGAAGCTTGTGAGCGACCAATAATCTGGCGTAGACCACCTGCACCCCCAGTTTTAATCCATTTTATATTCAATTCTCTTCTAAATTGTTGAGCCTTCATGATTTCTCGTTGATTAAATTGACATTGTCAGAGCCATTTGAACAATCAAATTGTTAATAATTTTCTAGAGCATTGTTTATTGAAAAAAAAGTAGTATTGAATAATCACTAACTGGACCTCCGCAAAGCCCGTACGAACTTAGAAATGTTAAACTTTCGCCAAAAATATTATTGAAGGGAAAATTAAAAAAAAAAAAAGCTTCAATCATCGTCTTTTAACGAAACTGTTTTTTCGGAACTCTTCATTGCTCCGAGATAATCTTTTTAACGATTTTTAAAAAACCCTTCTATGATTTCTCATGACACCTCGTGATGGACAACTACAGATGTACGTGTTTATAATTAGCAGACCAAAACAAGATAAAGTAGCAGCAGTAAAAAAGAAGATAAAGCCCATAAGGACAGAAATGAAGAACGGTCAGTCAAAACACCTACAGATCGGAGTAAACATGATGCAACAAATACCTCACATTTACAACAGTGGGATTCAATGGTGGGTGAAGGGGGTAGAAGGAGGGAATGAAGATGGAGATGGATCGGTGCAGTCGGGGTCCATAAGGTGACGCCATCTGTCGCTCTTTTTACGTATCAATCGTCATCGATTGTGAACTCACCTCACCGTGAATTTGTGTAGCGCTAACCGTTGACTGCTGCGGTTTGCGCATGGTTATAAATTTGTGCATTATGTGGTTTATTATTTTCACAAGAGAATTTATTAGAATAATTGACATGACACTGTCGCTGTCAAGGTATAGATAATTTTGTGATAATATTTCTTTCTGTTATTATTTGTATTTACATATTTTTTTAAAGCAATACTACTTTTGTCAGGTTGTGTTAAGTAATATTTGTCTGTAATTTGTCTATTAGATGCCTGATGAAGATTAAATATTAATCGAAACGTTGCTGATTTGACGATAGATAGTGTCGTAATCATTTGTCCAATTTCCCATGAACAACACCCTATTTGATTTTTAAAAAGATTTAACTTATAAATAATAAAATAATTTTTTTAATCAGTTAAATCAATAAACGATAGTTGAGCCGAAAAAAAAACAAATAATTATAAACTGGCCGAACCATTTCGTTTAGAAAATCGTAAAAGGCGGAGAAAACCTCCAAAATTATTGTCTATTCGCAATGATTGAGTAGTTAGAAAAAAAAATTACAGGAAAAATAATGAGTTAATTAATTAATTTTTTTTTTTTCATTTCCAATCACCTTATCATTTCAATTATTCCATTCGGATCGCTTCTTCATAAATCATGGGGGGGGGGGCGGAGAGAATTTTGTTTGCTCATCTTTCCAGTTAATTAATATTTAAATTGGATTAATTCTCTGCCGACTTTACATTATTATGTGGATAAAAATATTTGTTTTTTTCATTTTCATCACGTCGTGATATGTTTCTGTATTATTCAATTGCATCCTAATGCTCGTGCATCAAAAAACAAATCCAAGGATTCCTAATTATGTATGCATTATTGCGCTATTTGAATAACACATTCCATTGAGTTGACCACCCCTGCTCAACGAGTGTTCATCTCATAATGTAGTAAATACTGCCATCTCTTAACTCTAATTGAATGTAAAAATTTAAATCGATTGCGGATAAAAAGAATTTCATCTCTACTATACCGACCCTGTTTGACCGACAACAACGGTGGTGCACAAACGTGGTGGTGGACAAATGTTTTGGTGTACACTTGAAATGGTGCACAAACGTGCTATCCAGTTTGTCTCCAGATGGTGTACAAACGTGGAGGTGTACACTTGTGGAAGTACGAACGAAACTCCCTCCTCGGATAGTACAATTTAGCGAATAATTCAAAAATTGTTAAGGTACAAATGACAAAAGTGATAAATTATCAAAGTACAAACGATTTTACATTGATATAATGTAAAAAGAATAGGGAAATATCAATTTTATTGAATTGTTGGCTAAACACATGATCGCATTTTTGATTATTTATTTAAAAATAATTGAGATAGGTACAAACAATTTTGAGCTTGGAACAAATAAGTACAAACCAAGTACAAACGATCGATAATTTATCAATTTGTCAAACAATACGTTACATATAATAAGTAATGTATGGAGACAGTTCTCAAACAATACCTTGCGTACAATATATATGTATACACCCATCACCTCCCTCCGCTACTACGCAATCAATCGAAATTAATTAATTGTGGGGGTTTCATGCTTCCCCAAATGATTTGGTCTTCAGGAATCGATTCACCAAATCATTTAGGAGCTATTGAGTAATTTTTCAAATTTTTTAAATCAATTATTTGCTAACTATACGTAATAACTTGATTAATTCATAAAAAATTGAATAATTTTCCCCAAATCTTAAAACAACTTTCCAAAATATCACCTAATGATTCTCAAACGAATGAACATAATTAGAATGCATAATTAATTTCTCATCTGCTAATTTCCTAAATATTCGATTAGTTTTTAAAAAAAAATAGTTGATTTCTTCGCCAACTATACGGTGGTCTCTACAGTCTAGTTCTAGGAGCTCACGAAATTATTGTTGGCGCTACTGTTATATGCCAGAACGACTATCTTGCGGCCACTCGATATAACTTTTCAAACTCATCAAAGTAAAGTGGACTATATATCACGATACACTATAACAAGTATTATTACGATAGAATCAACAGGTTTGTGCTAACAGGTAGCAATAAGATAGTGATATTGGCACAGTGTACAACGATTGTTATCATGGATCATGATAAGTTATCATTGATAACATATATGTGTATATGTTATGATTGAGGCAGTATCACAGAGGGAAGCTCTGTTGGAGAACGATCAATAACTTGGCTCCTCGAGGATTCTCCGCTGTCTATTACGCATGTACTCAGTCGTCGGAGTTCAAGGGCGTAGTTATTACTTCTTCATCCTGTTGTAAAAAAAGATGTTGATGTTTTTTAGTTTTCATTTGTGGAATTTCTATGGCAATTTATGCATTTAGAGTTCATTAGAGTCATGAGATAAAGGAAGGGCTGAGAGGAATTGTGTCGGTTTTTTTGATAGATAGATGAGCGTTGGGTTGACGTGTTTGGTAGTTGATCAGTGAGTATTTTTATAAATCATCAATATGACGGACGATGAGTCAGTTTCTAACATGAAAAGGCAGAATGTCAGAACTCTGTCTCTTGTGGTTTGCACTTTTACGTATTTGTTGATTGGAGCTGCTGTTTTCGATGCTTTGGAGTCAGATACTGAGAGAAAACGTTGGGAATTTTTGTCAGGTAATTGATGATACCAAGGAATATTTTTAGAATGAGACGCTCCCCTCAAGGGATGATTGTGAAGGTTAAATTTGAAATGAGGAGAGTAGAAAATTAGATCCCTGTAAAGTGGTATTACGTGATGAGGTAATTTCTCTTGGAATTGAGTTTTGTCGAATATTTCGAGATTGAAGGGACATAGTGAGTTTTTGGCGATACCTCGCGTGCAGAGCGAAACGAAAGCTACAGAAACTTTTTCAGGAAAAATCTCCTATTCTTTAGATTCGAAGATTTTGATTAAAAACTCTTTTCCATGTTTCACCACTTTGTTACTAGAATATTTTTTTCTGTTTCTTTTTTACATTGAATTGGATGTTAGTTTGTCTGTCTTCTAATTCTGAGACTAATGGGTTTTCTGTAGTCGGAAGTCATCGCAGGAGACAGTGTAAAATGCGAGTTATTTTACGAGGAACTTCTGTTTGAAATTCAGAGGAAAATATAATTTTATGAAGAATTTTTTTTCCGGATTGACTCGCGCATCCTCAAAAAAAGAGATGACATTAAAATGAACAGAGTAAAATGATTTATTTTTTATTTATTTATTATTAAGCTGTCACCTAGGGGTGGACTCCCTATGACAAGTGAGGTTCGTACTTGGTACATAAATTTACATAAGGAAAACCAGAAAAAACAAGTAGGCCATCGCTTCCATGCGGCTGGTGTTAAGGATTGGAAGAAATGCGTTACTATTATTATTCTATTATTATATTATGCTTCTCTTTGTTTTTCTACCAATTCTATTGGTAGTCAGCTTCCGGATGGATCTACAATTCATTCTGTGCATACATTGATTGTCTGTATCTCAGGAACTAATTGAGATACCGACTTAAAATTTTACAAAGAAGTCGAACCCGACAATATCAAGTACTAGTCAAAATTTCAGATCTTCAGTCCAACTCCTAGTCGTATTATAGTACGCATGAGCGAGTTTAGAGAATGAAAATAGAAAAACAACAATATCTCGAAAACCTTCAATGGGAGGGTATATATATTTTGATTGTGCTAGGTAGAAATTGTCGTGACGAACATTTTGAAAAAAAAAAAATCAAATCGATCCAATAGTTTTTGAGATATTAAAGAAAATAGTTTTACACATAAAGTCGAATATCTCCAAAACTAATGGTCCGATTATGCCCATATTAAATAGCAACCTTTATTATCATATGGCCTAAAATCATACCAAGTTTGAAGTTCTTATCTCCAAATATTTCTCAAGTTATCATGCGTACAAGGATTTGAGCCAAAAAATAGAAAAAGGGCAATAATTATGTGACTTCTCCATGGTCCGGCTGAATTTTTAAATTGAAATCAATAGATATTTTCATGACAAATATTTTGAAAAAAAAAAATCTGATCGGTCAAATTGTTCCCAAGATATTGAAGAAAAACGATTTTTCGATAAAGAGTGATATCTGAAGAACTAATCGACTGATCGAGCTGAAACTTGGCCTGGAGTTTCAATTTCAATTATGGGTCTAAATTTCAGATTTCTATCGATAACTTTTGTCGTTTTGCTTCCGAATGGAAGCATTGTATTCGTGCGATTTTGAGAATTTCTAATTTTGATTGGAAATGATACAGAATGTCATGAAACGTGGAGGAATGATGTTTTTAGAGTCATGTCTGTCGTATGTATGTGACGATTTGGGTTTTGGGTAATCTATTTTTAGAAAATTTAACATAAATATGGTAAAATTTGTTAGTAAAAATGTGACATTTTGGTACATGGTACCTATGAATATACTCAACTTTGTCTCAAAGTTTCAGTCCGATCGGTCAAGTAGTTCCTGAGATATAACGGTTTGTTTGAATTTCGTTTTTCCTCAATATCTTAGAAACTACTGCACCGATTTCCACTTTTTTTTTTTCAAAATACTTGACTCGATGGCCTCTATAGATCAATAAAAATATATATACCGGTTCATACAAAGTTTAGGAGATATCACCATTTTTCTGTTTTTCCAGAAAAAATCTTTTACGCACGATAACTTAAAAAAAAATGATGTTAGCGAGTTGAAATTTGGTACGATTATAGCTTTCATAATAGCAAAGGTTCGTATTGTGAATGGGCATAATCGACCAAGTGGTTCCTGAGATAATCAACTTTTTGGAACAATATGTTTTATCAAATATCTCACAAACTACTTAACGGATTTGATTTTTTTTTTTTAAATACTCGTCTCAACAGTCACTAACTAGATCAATCAAAATATGTATACCTGTTCATAGAAAGTTTTCGAGATATTGCAGTTTTTCCGTTTTTTTTCTTCTTCAATTCTTGCACGCGCCATAACTTGAGAAAAAACGAACATAGGAAGTTGAAATTTGGTATAATTATAGCTCTCATAATATTGAAGGTTTCTACTTTGGATGGGCTCAAATGACTCAGTGGTTCGGGAAATATTCAAGTTTTTATGTAAATAAATTTCATCAAAGAGTTGAATATCTCCGAAATATATCCTTATATATGTCCTTCATCTCCGAAATATGTGTTCTTCATCCCAATGAATCGAAACAAGTATACCATTTCATAGAAATGTTTTGAGAAATTTCGATCTACTTCTACTTCTGTTCATACTCTGTAGGATGTGACTACGTATATATAAGCTCGTCACTCGAACCGGGAGTTAAGACGCATCCATTCGGAAGCTTACTACCAATAGAATTGGTAGAATACAATGAAGAAAAAAATATCACCGCATAAAAGAACGGCCACACGGCTTTTGTCGCATAGGCGTCTACGCTGTTTGTTATTATCACAATTTCGGAAAAAAACGAAAAATTTGCACACTGTTACATACATAAACACGAACATTTTCTGAAAACATATCTTTGCATTTCATAACATTCTAGATCATTTCCACACAAAATTAGAGAATGTGAAAATCTGGTGAAAACAGAGCTTCCACCCGGAAGCAAAAATATGAGTAAACATAGGCATGGAAAGCGACAAGAAAGGCTGTAATATATAGAAATTAAAGTGGTAACGGGTAAATTAGAAAACAAAATTAAACTTAAAACTTAAAATTAATAGTGAATAAATAAAGTAACGCGAGGCGCAATATACCGTACTAATGGAGAACGAACTTGGACACAGTTAATCAAACAATATCAGAGCAAATAGGGGTAGAAACAATAGGGGTTTCTACCCCTATTTGCTCTGATGCCCTGTGCATTGTCACCATCCTTGTCAGATAAAATCAAAAATTTAGTTATCAGGATTCCGGTAGAAGGCGCTAACTAGAGTGGTACGCGTGAAAACGTCTCGGTGATTTTATCGGTTTTTTTTAGGATTGAAAACGTAAATAAAGGCTAAAGTTGTTTTTTAAAAAGAAGCGGAAATTGTAAAGTACGCGGAGAAGGTAAAGTACAGGTAGTGGGCTTCAAGAGAAAAGAGAGATTAGGTGAATAAAAAAGTGAAGAAAGAAGAGGTTAGGAAATGACAGCGATAAATGAGGATCCGGAGGGGGAGGGAAACGGCGGTTACAATTTTAGGAGAATGGAGAAAGCAAAAGAGAAAGACAAGAACGGCAAAGAAGAAAATAACCAGAAACTAAAAGGAGTGACATCTGTGAGGCCGAGTAGAGGCAGGAAGAAGATACCCCCAGAAGATAAGAAAGGGTCGAGAAAAGACAGGTCGGTACCTGGGGTGAAGAGATTGGAGGGATACTGGTCAGGAGGAAAAGAAGATGAGGAAATACAGGAAAATACAAGAAAAAGAGCGGGATGATGGCATGGATGACCAAGAGGTAACGGAGGGCCATTGCCGCACAACGGATAGGCTCCAGGTTCGATTCCTGGCCGGGTAGAATGGTAAGATCTAACCATTTTTAAAAAGTCCTGATCAATCACCACATAGTCTCTGACTCGAAGCGATGTAAAATAAGCATAAAAAAAAAGAGGTAACGGAGGAGGAGGAGATTAGGAGAAAAGAGGAGGAGGAATAGGAAGAGGAAAAAAAGGCAGAGGAAAAAAGGGAGGAAAGTGAGGAAGCAGAGATTCTGAAACCGACGTGGCCTTTACCGAGGACACTGATTGGAAGCAAGGAAAATATCAGACAGGAGGACAACACAAGGATAGCAGAAACGGTAGAATCGGTGGCTCAGGTAAACAGTCCATTACAGAGTGAAAAAGAGAAAGATGGCCAGGAGGAAGTAGACTTGACACAATGGGGAGAGCAATCCCAGAGAGAAGAGAGTAGAAACAGGCAAGATGAAGAAAAAGGTGAAGAGGAAACAGACAGGAATACGAAGGAGCCTGAGGCAAAAAGAAGGGGAGAGGAGATGGAAATGGGAAAACTGGAGAAATGGATGGAAAATTGGGGGAGAAGACAAATAGAAGAGTGGGAGGCAAGAATAGCGGACATGGAATGCCTGATTAGAACAGAGCTGAGAGAAGTGAGAGTGAGGTGTGAAAATTGTGAGAAGAGGAGAGAGGAGCACCAGGAAGATCAGCTGATAGATCAGTGTAGAGACCTTCAGGAGCGACTGAAACAGAGTGAAGACTTAAATGATGAATTAGAAGCGAGAGTGAGACAGTGGAAAGGGATGGCAGAGATATGGAGGGAAAGAGCTGAAGGAGGGGGGGAAAAGAGAGAAGGAGCAAAAGGCGCGATGTCGGACCATGCAAAAGGAGCGGTTGAGGTACCCGACTCAGGAAGGTCGAATGTCTCCTCACCTGAAAGCACTCTAGGCGGAAGGGATGACCCTAGCACATGGAGCGAAAGCGACAGGAGGGTTGGGGATCCTGGATACCACACGGAAAAAAAAGAACCCGATTATATTTGGTTTGCCACCGGGTTTTCACTGGGTTAGACCGTAATGTGGGGGAACTCCGTCGTTATCCCGGCGGAGCGCCTGTTAAGATTTATTTTACCGCCGTGAATTTTCCGAAGATTCACTGTGAGTCAATTCTCCAGTAAAAATGTCAAGAAACTTGGTAAAACTATTGACAAACTCAAGGAACTATTCTTTGTGTCTCAAGGAAATCACAGAATAGAGATTCTTCAATTCTGAGGATGAATTTTCCAAATTAAGAATGACGCTGCAGCTAGCACACGATGGTGGCGGACGGAGACGCAGTACTTTTGGTAGGGACTGTACCGGGCGAATGTATATGTTTTCCATCGTATTTATTGTAGACACATGCACCGGGGGGGTTGCAATTTTTTTAATAGGAGAGGAAGGGGGTGAGAATGAATAATTTGGGGGGGGGGGGAGATCGCGTCGGGACACTTTGTTTATTTATAACAAGTAGGCTATCACTCCCATGCGGCTGGTGTTAAGGATTGGAAGAAATGCGTTACTATTATTATTCTATTATTATATTATGCTTCTCTTTTTTTCTACAAATTCTATTGGTAGTCAGCTTCCGGATGGATCTACGATTCATTCTGTTCATACATTGATTGTCTGTATCTCAGGAACTAATCGACATATCGACCTCAAATTTTACACAGAAGTTGAATTCGACAATATCAAGTACTAGTCAAAATTTCAGATCCTCACTCCAGCTCCTAGTCGTATTATAGTACGTATGAGCGAGTTTCGAGAATGAAAATAGAACAAGCAGCGTAGACACCTTTGCGGCAGAAGCCGTGTGACCGTTACTTTACGCGTTGATATTTTTTTTTTACATTTTATTCTACCAATTCCATTGGTAGTAAGCTTCCGAATGGTCGTTTTCTTGAATATGACAAAAGCTACTCAACCGATTTCTATTTCAAGGTGGTATGTTGATTTTTCCGAAAATTGGAATCCGTACAATGATTTTGAACGAAAAACTGTAAGATTGAAATTCTTCAAAAACTTTCTATGAAGGAGTATACTTGTTTCGATTCATTGAGATGAAGAACACATATTTCGGAAATATTCAACTCTTTGATGAAATTTATTTATATAAAAACTTGAATATTTCCCGAACCATTGAGTCATTTGAGCTCATCCAAAGTACAAACCTTCAATATTATGAGAGCTATAATCAGACCAAATTTCAACTTCCTATGTTCGTTTTTTCTCAAGTTATGGCGCGTGCAAGAATTGAAGAAGCAAAAAAACGGAAAAACTGCAATATCTCGAAAACTTTCTATGAACAGGTATACATATTTTGATTGATCTAGTTAGTGAGTGTTGAGACGAGTATTTTGAAAAAAAAAAAAATCAAATCCGTTAAGTAGTTTGTGAGATATTTGATAAAACATATTTTTACAAAAAGTTGATTATCTCAGGAACCACTCAGTCGATTATGCCTATTCACAATACGAACCTTTGCTATTATGAGAGCTATAATCGTACCAAATTTCAACTCGCTGACATCATTTTTTTTAAAGTTATTGTGCGTACAAGATTTTTTTTGGAAAAACAGAAAAATGATGATATCTCCTAAACTTTGTATGAAGCGGTGTATATATTTTTACTGATATAGATAGAGGCTATCGAGTCAAGTATTTTGAAAAAAAAAAAAATTGAAATCGGTGCAGTAGTTTCTAAGATATTGAGGAAAAACGAAATTCAAACAAACCGTTATATCTCAGGAACTACTTGACAGATCGGACTGAAACTTCGCGACAAAGTTGAGCATATTCATAGGTACCATGTGCCAAAATTTCAGATTTTTACTAAGAAATTTTACCGTATTTATGTTAAATTTTCTAAAAATAGATTACCCAAAACCCAAATTGTCACATACATACAGACAGACATGACTCTAAAAACATCATTTCTCCACGTTTCATGACATTCTGCATCATTTCCAATCAAAATTAGAAATTCTCAAAATCGCACGATTATAATGCTTCCATTCGGAAGCAAAAACAGCAATATCTCAAAAACTTTCAATGGGGGGGTATATATATTTTGATTGCGCTAGATAGGAGTTATCGTGACGAATATTTTGAGAAAAAAAAATCAAATCGATTCAATAGTTTTTGAGATATTGAAGAAAATAGTTTTACACAAAAAGTTGAGTATCTCCAAAACTAATGGTCCGATTGCGCCCATATTAAATAGCAACCATTGTTATCATAAGACCTAAAATTATACCAAGTTTAAAGTTTTTATCTCCAATATTTCTCAAGTTATCATGCGTACAAGGATTTGAGTGAAAAAATAGAAAAAGGGCAATAACTATGTGACTTCTCCGTGGTTCGACTGAATTTTTTAATTGAAATCGATAGATATTTTCATGATGAATATTTTGAAAAAAAAAAATCGGATCGGTCAAATTGTTCTCGAGATATTGAAGAAAAACAATTTTTCGATAAAGAGTGATATCTCAAGAACTAATCGACGGATCAAGCTGAAACTTGGCCTGAAGTTTGACGTAACTAATACCAATCATGCATCAAAATTTCAGATTTCTATCGATAACTTTTGTTGTTTTATTATCATAATTTCAGAAAAAACGAAAAATTTGCACACGGTTACATACATACACACGGACCTTTTCTGAAAACACCATATCTTCGCGTTTCATAACATTCTAGATCATTTCCACACAAAATTAGAGAATGTGAAAATCTGGTGAAAACAAAGCTTCCATCCGGAAGCAAAAAAATGGAAAATCGCGAATTTATGTAATTTGACCTTCGAAAGGAGGTTGAGGAGGCGGATATGTATAGGAGAAAGGGGCTGATGGGGATTAATAATGTGGGGGAGAGAACGCGTCGGGAGACTTTGTTTATTTATTGAAAAATTATAAATGGCCGATTTGGATAGAATTCAAGGGAATTTGACCCTTGGAAGGAGATTGAGGAGGAGAGTATGTATTCCGGAAGTCCAAAATTTTACTAAATGAGGAGGAGGGGGTGAGGATGAATAATCTGAGGGAGAGGACGCGACGGTATGTATTCCGGAAGTCATACCCCCCTCCTCAATCTCCTTTCGAAGGTCAAATTACATAAATTTGCGATTTTCCTTTTTTTTATAAATAAACAAAGTGTCCCGACGCGTTCTCTCCCCCTCCCAAATTATTCATTCTCACCCCCTCCTCATCTATTAAAAAAATTGCAACCCCCCGGTGCATGTGTCTACAATATATGCGACGGAAAACATACATTCACCCGGTACAGTCCCTACCAAAAGTGTGCGTCTCCGTCCGCCAGCATCGTGTGTTAGCTTCAGCGTCATATAACAAACGAATTGTATTCATTATTTTGTATCTTCAGGAATCGTTTAGATGGTTTTCGCATTAGTCTTTGTTTAATATTAAACTAACATTGGGTTTTTTCAGCTGAAGCGCGCCCTTCGTGTGAATCTCCGTCGAAAATCCAGCGATCTCAGGATTTCCACGGGTTTCTGTTTTTCTGGGTAGTAAATGCACCACCCGTAGTTTCCCGATTCGACTCGGAAAGTTCCCGGACGACTATATGAACGAATCGTTCAGATGATGTTGTATCAATAATTGTTTACTACTAAACTAACACTGGTTTTTTTTCACCCGAAGCGCGCCCCTCGTGTGAATCTCCGTTGAAAATCCTGAGATCTCAGGATATTTATGGGTTTCTTTTTTTCCGTGCAAGAGGAGCAGGAACTTCAGACAGAGCAGGTGGAGGAGTTTGTGGGGGCTCAAGGGAATCAGTGGATAGAGGTAAGAGAGGAGAGAAGTGAGGAAGGGACGGATGGAATCAACGAGAGGAGACAGGAGAGGAAAGATGGTGGAGAAAATGGAGCGAGGAAGAACGAGGTAAGAAGGAACGAGAGGGGGGAGAGGCAATTAATAATGGACGAGAATCCACCCCCAAGAAGGTTGACAGAGGAAGAGTGGCAAACAGAACTGGACCTGAGGAGAGGAAAAAGAAAGAACATGAGCATTGAGGGATTGACGTTGATAACGAGGACAAGGAAAGAGGAGTTGGAATACTGGATGATGGAAACCCTGGAACTGAAAGTGAGAGTAGAGAAGTTGGATAGGAGAGAAAAAGGAGGGTGGATGGCCAGGGTAGAAGAAGTAACACATAAGAAGGCAATAATGAAGGAAAAGATAAAGCTGAAGAAAAAAGGCTGGGGAGAATACATAAGTCACGATCTCACAGACAGACAGAAGGAGGTGCAGGCATGGATGGAAAGAGAGGTAGAGAACTGGAGAAAAATTAAAAAAGAGACATGGACGAGATACAACAGCATCTGTGTAAAGGGGACTTGGCTGGAATGGGATGAGAAGGAAGGAATATTGAGACAGAAGGAAAGAAGAAAGAGAAGAGAGCCCTTTTAAATAGAAGGCGAGTATAGTGGAGAAAAGGGGAGAGAAGGCAATTAAAATATGGCACTGGAATATAGAAAATGCAAACAATATAGGAAAGAATGAGGAACAGTGGAAAAAGATGGACGTGGTGATGTTTCAAGAAACACGTAGAGGAAAAGGGAATGAAAAAAATGATGGACAGGCTGAACAAACAGATTCTTCTTCTTCTTCTTCTTCTTCTTCTTCTTCTTCTTCTTCTTCTTCTTCTTCTTCTTCTTCTTCTTCTTCTTCTTCTTCTTCTTCTTCTTCTTCTTCTTCTTCTTCTTCTTCTTCTTCTTCTTCTTCTTCTTCTTCTTCTTCTTCTTCTTCTTCTTCTTCTTCTTCTTCTTCTTCTTCTTCTTCTTCTTCTTCTTCTTCTTCTTCTTCTTCTTCTTCTTCTTCTTCTTCTTCTTCTTCTTCTTCTTCTTCTTCTTCTTCTTCTTCTTCTTCTTCTTCTTCTTCTTCTTCTTCTTCTTCTTCTTCTTCTTCTTCTTCTTCTTCTTCTTCTTCTTCTTCTTCTTCTTCTTCTTCTTCTTCTTCTTCTTCTTCTTCTTCTTCTTCTTCTTCTTCTTCTTCTTCTTCTTCTTCTTCTTCTTCCTCTTCTTCTTCCTCTTCTTCTTCTTCTTCTTCTTCTTCTTCTTCTTCTTCTTCTTCTTCTTCTTCTTCTTATATTTAAATTTAATTCTTCGTATTTTTAAATTTATTTTGAGATTTAAAGTAGTTTATGCCCTTATTTTCTCCTTGAGCTCTCCCACTTCTGAAAGATTCTTTTAACAATTCTTTTTTAAATTTTTCCCCCAGTTCTGTGCACTGATATGTAAGATCTCTATCCAATGGCTCTACTAATGCTTCCTTGGCCAATTTATCGACTTTATCATTCCCTTTAATACCTTTATGTGATGGCACCCACAAGAACTCTACTTCTATATCTTCCTCTTCCATATCCTCTAATATTCCTTTGACTTCGTAGAGTAGTTCATTGTATGTGTTCTGACCTCCTCCATCGAGCGCGAGCATAGATAATTTTGAGTCTGTTACTATAACTCCTTTAATAACCTGTGCTTCCAACATGAACAGTAGTGCCTCTTTGATTGCTGATAACTCTGCAAAGAAGATTGTATTTAGTTCATGTAATCTTATTTTTTTAATGAAATCAAGGTCTGGACACCACACTGCTGCTGCTGTGCGTCCATCCTTCTTTGATCCATCTGTATATATAATTTTTTTCCCTTCATACTTGTTCACCATCAATTCCTCATAGCTTTTATTCATATCTTTTGATTTTTAAATTAGATTGCCATCTGTTAGGTTAATCTTCACTCTTTGAAAATGTATATCAAATGAATGCATGTAATTGCATGGAATTGGTGAGGTCTCTATTCCCTCCCAGTCTTCCTGTGCACTGTTCCAAACATTATATAAATTATGTAAATATGAGGAGCCTCGCCTGGATGATTTTTCATAATATTCTTTCATCAATTTAAGTTTTGGTATTAATAAATTCTTATTATTAGCTACTATTCGTGCTAAATATTTCTTTGTGAGGTATATTCTTCTATGAATTAATGGGGGTTCACTAGCCAAACGAAGTAGAACATTAATAGGGGTAGTAATTATGCATCCTAAACAACATCTCAGAGCTGCATATTGCCCCCTATCTATTTTGAGTAGATCCATATCGCTACCATCATTGTAAAACATTGAGCCCCAATCCAGTGTAGCTCGTATTAAACCGTTATAAATAATCAATAATGAGCTAGGATGTGCTCCCACTTTTAAACCGGAAATTGCTTTCAGTATAGTGTGACGTTGTAAATGGAACCATTAATTAAATTACGACGATTGATACTAAATTTCTGTTGAATTATTTACAGGAACTTTGCTCCACATATAAGTCTTTTCGCGTTAACAATTTTCCCTTATCTGGGTACCAGATGATTCCATTTACTGTCAATTAATGAAAATAATAATTACCTGGGCTGCCTTGTTTTGGATATTCAATAATGTTAATTTTTAGGTTGTTCGGGCTCTTGTATTTTTAATAGTTATTCGGGTTTTTATTATGAGTTTAATATTGTATCTATCGATTCTGGAATGATTCTCAAGTCTATTATTATCAATTGAATTAGAGTAAAATTGTCAAATTCGAGGAAAGATTAAGTTGGTAAATATCAATTTGTATATGTCTGAATTTATTTATGCCTCTGTGGCTCAACTCTTATTCAATACACTTTTGGTAATTTTGTATTTTATCACGTCTGATAAAATACCACTCAGCATTCATTCACACTATTGAAATAAGTTTTAATTTGCAAAGAAACAAAAGAAAAAGAAAACAAAATAGTAAATAATATCCGGGTAAATTTTCGATTATGACTCGGGATATAATTGAAATTAATAATACTAGATAATTGAGTAGAAAAGAAATAATATTTGTGGATTCAGACGTCCTTCACGTAAATTCCATGGTTGAAGAACTTCCTTCTAGATTATTCTTCCAATACAACATATGTTAATGACCTTGACCTTGGGTGCGTGGTTGAATGAGGAGAAGTCCAATTCACCACTGATCGTCTTTATGGACTTAATTTTGATGTAATGATTTATCTCTTATTATTCAGAATAGTATTCAATTGTCTAAATATTCTTCTATTCTCAGTTATCAAATTAGATGCATAGAGCCTGATCCGTAGATCGCCAACACTCAACAACGCAGTATGTATAACCTTGATGGTACTCACGTGGACAGTGATTTTATTTGAGCTTCGGGTAACCTCTTTTCTCTCTTGTGATTTTCCTCTCTGGGATTGACCAAGTGTCTTCTATCTCTCAGAAGAATATATATATGTTTCACAAGTCACTGACTGTGACAAATGCACTTATCACTAATTTAGTGATAAATGCTAAATAATTGGTAAAATAATTGATTTAACGTGTCACCATGATTTGGTCGTGACGACAGCAAAAATCAGAGTGAATCCAATATGGTTGACTTGGGTTCAGATTCATTCTTCTGGTTGTATTTTATTCCCATGCTCCATTTTGTATTATCACGCCACTCGATAAATCCATTTTTGTCTGACGGATCTAGTGGTAAATTAGGTCAATAGATTAGGTTCCGGGCTTATCGACCTCATTCTAATCGACTGGTCCAGCTGTCACTTCAACTATTGTTGGTTAGAAGTGTGTTTATGTTCATCCGGCTAATGTTGATGGATGTTGATAGACTCTCCTGTGCTCCGGGTCATCTTCTTGATGTTTAACATTGATCTTACATTTCTTTTAATTCTAAATTTACTCTTGTAAAAGGGAAGAAGGTAAAGTGGCCCATTTATAACTTTTTAATTAATGATAATTTCCTATTCTTAGTGAAATTAACTTACTCACAGGTCCTGGACCTCGTGACAATAGATATGTATTTTCTTGCCTTTTCTCTTGTATAATTTATATGTTCATCCCATTTTAGTTTATTATTTAACATAATCCCCAGGAATCTAATACTTTCGACTTCTTGAATGACTGTGCCTTTCAATATAATTTCTCTCTGTTTATTCTTTGGTGGAAGATCTCTCCTTGTCATCATCATTACTTTAGTTTTAGTTTCTGATATCTTAAGACCCCTTGTTTCTAACCACTCGCTTAACCCTTCAATGGACTTTTGAGATTCACTAATTGACTCGTCGTATGTGTCACTAGTATTATAAATAACCTTATCATCCGCAAAGGAAAGATATTTGCTGTTCTCTCCTATGTGATTGCTCATTTTTCTCATGTATATATTGAAGAGAAGAGGACTCAATATACTCCCTTGTGGGAGACCTCTTCCTGTTTCGTTTTGTTTAATGAGTGAACCTTTGAATTCAATGAATAGTTTTCGATACTCAATTATATTTTTAACGAAACAGACTAATTGATACGGTGAACCCAATTCTACCAAATCTTGAATAAGTACAGATGGGATTACATTATCGTATGCTCCCTCTATATCCAGAAACACTGCAGATGTAAATTTTTTTCGTAAAAATCCGGAGTTAACACATGTGACTAATATCGCTATATTATCATTATACGATCGATTTCTCCTGAATCCGAAGAAGTTCTGAGGTAGTATCAGATTCTTTTCACTCCACCACATTAATCGATTATTCACTACTCTTTCCAAAATTTTCAGAAAATAGTTGGACATTGCAATGGGTCTATATCCTTTACCTCCTGGTTTGGGGACCAGGTTCACTACATACTCTGACCACGATCTCGGAATTATTCATTTTGTAAAAAATTGTCTAAAGAGTAATGTAACAAATTCAATTACCTCCTTCGGCTGATTTCTGATAATTTCATAGTTTATATGATCTGGACCTGCTGTGGATTTTTTTTTCGAATGTTTAATGGCGAATTTGACTTCTTCTTCACTTATTTCTTTGTTTATTTCCTGATTTTCTGAGCAATATTCGTTCAAGATAATTTTATGTTGGAATGGGTATTTCATTAATTTTTCCATAGCTTTGTTTACTTCAGGGTCAAGAGAACCCTGTTGGATTTGTTTTGGTGTGGCATATTATATCTTGATTTGAAAGCTTTGATAATATTCCAGATTTCCTGTAATGGTTTTTCTGGTGTAATCGAGTTACAAAAAGCCCTGAAGCTACGACGTTTAAACTTTCTAAGTTCTCTCTTCACTTTTTTTCTTATGCATATGTATGAATCAAAAGTATCTGTTGAGGGGTTGTTTTCGAATTCATCTTCTGCCTCTCTTCTCTCCTCTATCAGTCTTGTACATTCATCCGACCACCAGATAGTAGGGGGAGGACTCTGTCGAGAATTTGTGTTTGTTTTTTTTGCACCTGATTCAGTCAATTTATCTATTATTCTTTGGGATAATTCTTCGTATGCTGCTAATAGGATTTCTGAGTCTAGTTCTTCTATGACTCTTTTAATATCCTCTCTATATTTTTTCCAATTTATTTTACTAAGATTCATTTTACTTCTAATTGAAATTTTATGAAAAGAGCCATATTTGAGCCAAGAAATAAATATAGGGAAGTGATCACTCTCCATATGTTCATTTTTTACATCCCATATCATATTGAGCGCCAGAGTATTTGAACAGAGTGATAAATCTGGGGCACTTACCTCCCCTGGTCTATTTGGTATTCGTCGGGTTCTTGTACCTGTATTCAGAATATTTAAATTATAATCCTTTATTATATTATCCAATCTTTTCCCTGTTGAGTTTTGATCTATTGTGCTTCCCCATATATTGTGTTGTGCATTGAAATCCCCCAAGACAACAAACTCGTTTTTCATTGCTTGTATTGTGGCGAATATTTTTCTCCAATCTCCTTCAGGTATAAATTTCGATGGTGCTCTATATATATTGACTATTATAAATGGAAGAGTATCTTGTTCAATCCTTATTACTACCCACTCCAATTTCTTTGGCAGGTTTATATTATCTACTATTGAGAACTCTGTAGAATTTTTAATTGCTATCAAAACTCCACCAAAAGTTGTTTCCATACGATCATTCCTGATAATTTGATATCCTTTTATATTGAAGTTAGTGATTTTGGGAGATAAATGGGATTCCTACAGGCAGATAATGTCTGAGTTATGCTCATGAATGAAGTTTTGAAATTCCCCCATTTTGGGGAGGATGCTGCGGGCATTTCATTGGCAAATTTCGAGTTTTTTCTGATCAATCATTGTATTAAGATTTTCTTTTTCTTTTTTGAGGTATCACAGTCCTTGGAAAGGTGATCCTTCCTGCATTTGTAACAGATCACCTCCTCATTTGCGTAGCATTTATCTTTCACATGGCCCAAACGATAGCATTTGAAACATTGTCGAATCGGGGGTATATATGGTTTGATTATGACCTTGTGGAACCAGACAGTTACTGCCTTGGGTAGTTCAGTGTCTCTGAAATATACTGAAGGATATTTGCCGGGAAGTCGTGGTTATTCAATAAGATAATGAAGTAGAACAAGGAAAAGTATTTATTAAATATATCGTGATACACACAGTTCAACGACTAGCGTCTAAGTAAGTACATATGGATGCGTGTTCAGTGGCGCAAACAGTGGTGGCGACAGCCAGTACTAAAAGAGAGAGATGGGACTATGCGCTCTTTATAACTAACACTCCCTCCCGCATAATTCCATCTTCTCTATCACCCTTTAATATAATGTAGTCATCTTAATAGGATATAATCTTTGATATAGTTATCATTTATTTGTATTATAGCTGCACACCCAGTCTTCATGTAGTGTCTCAGATTCATCCTGTTGGATTAATTATTTCCTAGATAAACAGAAGAAAACATACATTAATATTTAGTAACAACTGTTCATAATCTCATTAATGAGTTTCTTATGTAGATCAAAAGGCAAAGGTTTTGTGAAAACATCAGCAAGCTGATCCTTTGATCTGATCCATTCAATTTTGATCAGTCCCCTTTTGACACATTCTTTGATATGATGGGCTTTAATCTCAATTATATGCCTCAACCTATTTCCCCCACTTGTTTCGGCATTAACTTTTGCAGCTTGATTATCGCACCACAATTTCATAGGTAATGGAGGCTCGATTAAGATTAATCTTAATGAATTATACAAAGACAACATTTCAGGGCTTGTCTCACTCATCGCCACATACTCAGCCTGACAAGTGGATAGTGATACATACGATTGTTTGTGTGTTCTCCATACAACCGCATCTCCAAATAACTTGATGACAAATCCACATGTCGTTAGTGAATTTTTACAATCACCAAAACTTGCATCTGAATAAGCCTGAATGTCATTCGTTTCACCAGTGTATGTCAAACCCAAAGATACAGTACCTTTCAGATACCTAAATACCCTTTTAACCATACACCAGTCACTCTCAGTTGGGTTGACCTGATGTCTACTCAACACATTTACTGTGTAGGAGATATCTGGCCTGGTAGCCCCTGCTAAATACAATAGACTCCCTATTGCTTCTCGATAAGGAATATTTTGTCTCGTCTCAGTCACTCTCAATTTCTCATCATCGTGATCTTCTTCTCTCATTTTCCTCTTATTATGTGTGACTTGATTTGTCTCCATTGGAGTTCTTTGAGAATGAGCTTGCTCAAAACCGAATCTTTTCAAAATTTTCTCGACATATTTCTCTTGGCTCAACTTGATACTTCTATTACTCCTATCTCTTCTAATCGTAATACTTAAGAATTCTTTTGGTTCTCCTAAGATCTTCATCTCAAATTCCCTACTCAATTTCAATTTTACTTCTTCTAGTTTCACCGAATCGTTACTGGCTAATAAAATATCATCTACATACAGTAGCAGTATCAGAAATTTTTCTTCATCTCGCCAGTTGAACAAACAAGGTTCCAAATCAGAGTTCTCCAGTCCCATACCTAACGCAACCTCAGTGAATTTTACATTCCACCGTTTGGGACTGATACGTAGCCCATAAAGAGCTCGTTCTAACTTGCAAACCTTGCTTCTTCTTTCTTCATCATTATGAGGAGTTCCTTCTGGAATCTCCATAAAAATTTCCTCGTCAATTACTCCGTTAAGAAATGCTGTCTTTACGTCTAACTGACAAACATCTAAGTCATATTTATTTATGATAGCTATGACTGTCCTAACCAAAGGTAACCTAGAGACCGGAGCATAAGTTTCCCACAACTCATACTCATTTCTGTCTTTAAAGCCCCGAATTACCAAACGCGCTTTATACCTTTCTTTTCCGTTGGCTTCGAGTTTACGCTTGAATACCCATTTTGAATCGATCACATTCAACTTCTGTCCATTGCTCATCTTAATAGGTCTGTCAATTACTTTCCAGACCTGATTCTTTGACATTGAACTCAATTCTTCATCAATTGCTACTTTCCATGATTCTCTATTTACGCTTCTCATCGCATCCTTAAAGTTATTTGGATCAGAGTTGATGTTGGACAACAGTGCATAAATAATTTCATCGTTTTGTTCATTCACTTCAGTTTGACTTTCATGATTAATGGCACAGGCCAGCGAGACACTTGCTCTCAAGTTGTCTTCAATTGAGTTACTTTTCGTTTTGTCAATTATACCGATCTCATTATCGAGTTTTTCCTCATTTATTACTGAATTTTGTTTCCTGGGTCTCCCTCGTTTTCTCTTACTTTCTCCCTCCGTTTTTAAAAAGTTTTCAATATTCTCTTCGTTCTCATTAAATTTGACAAACCACTGTTCCTTATTAATGTCTTCTTCTACCAGAGGAAGGTCTTTAATGTCATTCTTTTGATATTTTTCTCCATAAACTACTTTCTCGTCAAATCTAACATGCCTACTCTCATAGATTTTTCCTTTCTCAGGACTGAGAAGTAAATACCCAGATGGAGTATATCCAACTAAAACGGTTCGTGTCCCTACGTTTCGAAACTTTGGGCCTGTCTTTCTCTGTACTTTGACAAATGCAATACATCCAAACCTCTTAATCTGACCGATATCAAACCCATGATCAGGGGCAAATCTTTCTAAGGGAGTGATCATGTCATTAGACTTGTGAGGGGTACGATTATATGCATATACAGCAGCCGTCAAAGCTAAATCCCACAAGTTTTCTGGTAACTTTGCATCATACATATATGATCTAACCTTCTTCTGAATTGTTTGATTGAAACGTTCAGACACCCCGTTATGCTCAGGTGTATCTGGACAAGCTAGTTGCAGCTCCGCACCTAATTTTCTCAATACTTCTATTGTGTAACCTCCTGTAAACTCAGTACCCTGATCAGAACGTAAATAGCATACTTTTGCGTCACAACCTAACAAGTTTCGAGCACTCCTCACGTACATTTCCAAGCAATGTCCTGTCTTATTTTTTCCTGTCATAGGATATGCCATCGCGAATCGCGAGTAATCGTCAATAAATACCGAAATAAAACGATATCCCTTAGGATAAGAACTTGGAGATATAGGACCCATTACGTCTGAATGGATTATTTGCAATGGCTGTGTCGCACGTCTTCGCACCGATGGAAACGGTAACTTATTAAACTTTGAAATAAGGCAAATTTCACATTTTGAAATTGACTCATCAAATACCACCTGATTCAAATCTTTATTCTCTGGAAATTTGAGCTGTAATGCTTTGAGGTATGGAATTGACGCATGTCCCAGTCTAACGTGCCAAAGCATCGCTTTATTATTATTTAAAAACATTCTGTCAATTTTGGGGAACGGAGAAACCTTCTCTTCTGGTTCCTCAAATGGTAATTCCTCGAGGTCATGAATCTTGCGATCCCAGATTGTGATATCAAAGTTTGACTGCTCGTATGGAATTTTAACATAGTTAATTTTCTCAGTTTCATTCAATTTCTCGGGTAATATTTCTTTCTCTTTGCCCTCTCCTTTAGTTTCTTCAACTCTGATTGACTCAACATCTGTCTCTACAATTACCGAATGTTCTTTCGATTTCGCGGCTACACTTCTCGTCAAATAACGTTTAGTTTCAGATTCTCCTTCTGCTAAATGTGCAATAACTCGTCTGTTAACTCTTCTAGACAACCTATTTGATCCTGAGCCAGGATTATTAACTTCAATTTCAATTATCCAGTATGGACATTTGTATATACCTGATAGAAACGACTCATTGGATTCCGGATCAAATATATCAATCTTTTCACTATCGAGATAGATGGCGAGACCCATCTCTGCAAATTTGCGAAGTGATAATAGATTTTCCCGGAGAGCTTCCGCAAAAATTACCGTATCGATTTCTAGTTTTCCACCATTGTCTAATTCGATCTCAATTTTGCCCGCTCCCTCCGTTTTCAAATCTGCTGACTCGTTTCCATTCGCACATCTTATTATACTTCTATTTGTTTCATCAAACGTTTTGAAAATGATCTTTGAATTAGTAAAATGTTCTGTGGCTCCCGAGTCCGCTAAGAACTTCGTAATGTACTTATTGCAATTATTTTGTTCTAGACCGGCTAACATTGTTTCAAATTTGATTGTTTCTGTTTTATCTAATTTATTAATGTCATTTGACTTACCATTCTTTGAGTTTGATCCCTCTTTGGACCCATCTGCTCCTTTTTGATTTTGTTGTTTGTTATTCTGTGTGTTCCCATTGGAACTTGTCTTCTTTTGGCTGTTTTGGGGGTTATGTCCTCCTCTACCCCTTCGATACTCAACCTTCATCCTCTTTCCACCTCTCAAATTTTCAGTATTAAACCTTCTCTTAAAGCCTCGTTGACTAGAGTGTGACCCTCGAGAGTGGCCCCCACCTCTGTTCCTTGGATTTCCAGTTGTTGGAGCCAGTGGCTCCCTTGCTTCTGTACCTGGGCAGTCTTTGGCAATATGAGACCCCAATTTGTTGCATCGATAGCACTTAATTTGACCTGTACAGAATCGACCTATATGACCAGTTTTGTTACAACGATAGCACCTATCGTTGTCGCCCGCAGCGAAGTTTGCTGCCCTCATCTCTTTGTTATCACCAGTTGTCTGATTTCTATCAGCCTCATCCTGCATTACGAGCTTTTTCAGGTGCTCATATGTAAGACTCTTATTCGAATGTTCCCTCGACCAGAACTCGAGTGTCTGGACATTGGGGACTGAAACTGCCACAGCATTGAAAAATGCGTCACGAATTTCAGCTTCTGACAGTGGAATTGTATCGGGACAGTTCTCATAGCATCGAATTTTATCATCAAATGACTCACAAAATTCTACTGCAGTTGTCTTTCCTACAATGTATATCATGTTGTTCAGTTGTTTACGTACTGTACGTGCTGGTAGATTGTTTTCGCATCGTTTGAGTTCTTTTAATTTCTCTAACATCTTTACCGGATCCTGAAGCGTTGAAACCTTTTCATGATAAAAGTCGCTCAATCGATTCATCAAAATATCACGTACTTTGAATTTCAATTTTTGCATTGTTGCTTCATCTGGCTTTTTCGTTGGCTCTACTTTTGGATCAATGATAAACAATAATTCTTTAGTCCTTAATTCTGATGAAAGGTAATCATAAAAGTATTCGAATTTCATTTTATCTGTTAACTTGTATCCTCTTTTAACATCATCCCTATTATTCCCTATTCCATGTTTAATAGCTTCTGCCAACTGTTCAACTCCGTTTCCCGTCATTTTACTCGACTGATCTTTCGTTAGATCATTGAAATACTCTTTGACTATTTCTCTGATTTCCTCCTTTTGAACTGGTCCCTCTACTGATTCCACGTCCTTGTCACTACTGATAGCTTCCACTATCTCTTCATCCCTGCCATTATTCTCACAAATTTCCTCCAATGTCCCAACAATTCTACTCAATCCTGTCATTTGCTGATCGTAACCCTTTCTCATCTCTTTAATCATTTCTCTAACATCATCTTTGTCTTTCTTATCTTCTTTTCTAATTATTTCCATCATCTCAACCATTTTTTCACTAGTCTTACTTGAGGCTGTACAAAATTTATTCACTGTACAAATTAAGTTATCCAGTCTCTTCTCTTGTCTATCTAATCGGGCTTGCATTAACACATCATTAGCTACTCTCTCTGAAGGTACGGTATTCTTGATTGTTTCAATTGGGATAATTTTGACATCAAGATTTGTTTTGATATCACTCTGTATATGAGGTTTGTTTCTGTCTTTGTTTAGAATCTCTTTTGTTGCCTTGTCACTTCTCTTCATTTCTTCTACCTCTTCTTCAATCATATGTATTTCATTTCCATCATTATCATTCTTCTTTTCATCGTCTATTTTATCATATTCAATCTTATCATCATGCATCTTTCCCTCTTTCATCTTGTCATCGTACATCTTTCCCCTATTCCCTTCTTCCTCTCTGTGTACCAAGGCAACAACTTTGATTTGCTCTGGTTGGTCTCTCGGCATCACCAGTTCTTGTTCTTTTTGAACCTTCTCGTCATGCCAACCGACGAGTCCATTCCATTGCTCATCGGTGATCATTCTTTTATCTAGATTGTATATAAAAAATTCTAGTTTTAGAAAATGTCTGGATTATGTATTTCCCGAGGACTAAATCCTGAGGCCAGTATATCGAACACAAATAATACTAGCCTCCGGATGAGCGGGTATGTATGAGGATACGGACGCGATATCTCAGCCAAATCCACTTCAGTTAGTTAGTTCATGTGACACCGAACGCAAGAACACATTTGCCAACTTTCCCTTCAGAGTCTTAAATTGTTTCAATCGTGAACTAGTCCACTTTTAGTTAATATTATTTTTAATTTTACAATACAGTTGTCATAAAGTGTTTTATGTCAACCTGCAATTACTTGTGCACTCACGATCGTTTGTCTATATTAAATTCATTTTCATCTTTCAAATTTTACTCACCCGTGAAATAACTGATTCCTTTCTCAGTTCTCACGTAAATTTTCTCCCCTTTAATATCAATGGTGATTTTTTCACCTCTATGAACTTCATTGAGTTTGAAAGTTCCACATAAGTATTTCCAAAACTCCAATAATCCTTGATCAGCTGTAACCAGTTTATTATTTATTCTCTAATCATTCATCTTAAATTTTTAAGTTAATAAATTATGACGGATCGATCCTAAGTTACTCAACAAATACATGTATTAGCGCGCAAACATCTATTCAACGTAATTGTACCGGTACATCACATGTTTCACGCACACGCACAGAGACAATCACGAGAGAATTATTCCGCTTTATTTCTATCTCTTTCTCTTCTTCGTTTAGCTCGAGCTTCTTGCGGCTGCAGCCTCTCTACGTTCATGCTCTATGCTGCGCGCGCCCATGTGAATTTTCTGTCTTTATTTAACACGTCAAATTGCATTTATCTCTTTATTCTGTAAATAATTAATCTGATAGGTCATTTCATCAATACAGTCGCTTCGTTTTGACTATAAATTCCGTTTGAATTATTTATATTTTATTTTTGCATGAATTTCTATTTATTCGAGCACGTAATCACTTTTTCCTCTCCGCCATGTTATCTCAAGGCGTCACCACGTTCTCCCCACCGTTCAACCACGTGTTAGCTTTTGCACTTTTACACATAATAAAATGAATTCATTACTTACTCTTATCGCCCATCTCCTCGGGTGCCTTCTTTATCTCCTCACTCTCATCCATCATCCTCGTTTTTTTTTTTTAATTTTTCCTCTTTATTCTCTCAATTATGCGTAGTATCCACGTGGTTGTTCTATTCATCCAATTAACCTTCTTCTTTTTAATCACTTTTTACTTTTCTTATTGTGCGCAGTCGAATGCGTGATGTTTCACAAACACATAGGGCTCATAACCTGAAGGATATTTGCCGGGAAGTCGTGGTTATTCAATAAGATAATGAAGTAGAACAAGGAAAAGTATTTATTAAATATATCGTGATACACACAGTTCAACGACTAGCGTCTAAGTAAGTACACATGGATGCGTGTTCAGTGGCGCAAACAGTGGTGGCGACAGCCAGTACTAAAAGAGAGAGATGGGACTATGCGCTCTTTATAACTAACATATACTTTTACCGCAGATGTATTTTCAAAGAAATATTCATTCTGATTTGTTTTGTTCTGTATTTTCTTTTCAATTCTGACTACTTTTGTTGGAATTACCCTCTTTTCATCTACAGTATCTTCGTATGTCTGTAACCCTTCATTAACTTCTTCATCCGTGAGTAACGGGTTAACCCCCAGTATTACCTCTACTTTGAAAATTTTAAAAGCCGGTATTGCTGCTCTCCAATTTATATTTATATTTTTAATGTCTTCAATAAGTTCATTTGCGTCTTCAAAACTCCTGAATGTGAGGGAATATTTCTCCTTACCTGCCTTCTTAATCTGTATGAGTTTGTTAAGGTATTTACGAAAGTGCTTACCCATACATTGGATGCCGTAGGTTTCCTAGATTGTTGTCCCTGTTCGAGTCGATATTACCTGTGGCATCCCAAACATAAACAACAAACGGCGCTTTGGATTCCTTTGTGTATCTCCACGATTCTCCTTGTTTAATTTCACTCACTTCACTACGATTTTTCTTTACATTTGGATCGTCCATCCCGTCTTTCATATTCCTCGGACTCTCAACTTTTCTTTTACGTTTTTGGAGCTCTCCTTCTGAGTGACTATTATTGGACATCCCTTTTTTTTTATTTTTTTTTAATAATATTTCTCACTTCCATGTTGAAATTACAATAAATAGCGGATCATGGGATGGTGGAAGGCGAAATAACAACAACACTGATCAATTGTCAATTCGCGACGTTTCGCCGTATATTTCGGCTTCATCAGGCTCTGGAAATACAAAACAAAACCACTTATAATCTTTGTTACAAGAATTGACTCTAAAAATTCTAAATATTCTAAATTAAAATTCACAACATAAATCAATGAATCAATAACTTGATACACAAATCAAAACAAATTGTAGGTTATGGTAAATGTCATATAGATGATAAATCTACGATCGACGAAAAAATATTCAAATAATCAAATAAATACCTCGACACTATTAGCATTTAGTCACTCTTAAATTTAAACATATTTCCAGCTCTCTCATGAGACACATTCACATGTTTATCATAATTAAAAGGCACAATACCACGACTCTGTGTGCTATGACACACTCTTGGACCTCGCATGAACCCCCTCAAGCGTATGACAAGTGCCATGTGTAGAACTATTCAACCCCGGCAGCTGGCGCCCTCCCCGACGGCAAGGCTAAAAAGAACCAGAATATCATCACTCGTCAGCTCCCGCCTCGGTTCAGCCAACTCCTCTTCCATCTCGCCAGCAAGTTACTATAAATCCTACTCAAGCCTTGTGTATCCATTCACTTGTTGACGGTGTCATGAATGCTGATGAAAATCATTTCAGCGATGTTTCTCTTCCTCCAGTTCGGCTCAGTGTCCACTACAGAGACCCCATTGAAATCAAAAACGTGGCCTGTGTCAAAGTGGTGTGTGACCAAGGCTGATTTCGCTTTTTTTGTCTTTTTTGTTTTCCATACAGTCACTTTTGTGCTGATATATTCTCTTGCCAAGCTTCTGTCGTGTCTTCCCGACATAACACTTGGAACATTCGCACGGGATTTTATAAATGACCTCGGATCTCTGCAATAATGGAACTGGATCTTTTAACTTTGAGTACAGATCTCCTACTGTTTGAAAGTTGTAGAAAACCAATTTCACATCAGTTCTCCTAAAACAGCGGTTTAGCCTCTCTGATAGTCCTTGTATAAGTGGGAATTTGCAGCATACCTTGACTCGATCCTCATCTCTTGGCTCACGGCGACCAATACGACTCTTGAAGTCTCTCACACACTTCATGATGAATTTATCTGGGTACCCGTTCTTCATCAGTATGGTTCTTACTCGGCTGATGTTCGCCAGATGGAAATCTTCGTGACTGAGCCCTATTGCCCGGTGTAACATGCCAAAAACTACTGCTATTTTGTGTGCAGTCATATGGTTCGACTCAAAATTAAGTACTCTGCCAGAACTAGTTGGTTTTTGATACCAATCTAGCTTTAGATGCCCATCCTCCATCCGGTGAATTTTTACGTCAAGGAAGCAATACATCAGCGTATACAATTCACGGTTGAGAGAGAAGTGGAGAACTCGCTGAGCTTCCTTGACGTAAAAATTCACCGGATGGAGGATGGGCATCTAAAGCTAGATTGGCATCAAAAACCAACTAGTTCTGGCAGAGTACTTAATTTTGAGTCGAACCATATGAATGCACATAAAATAGCAGTAGTTTTTGGCATGTTACACCGGGCAATAGGGCTCAGTCACGAAGATTTCCATCAGGCGAACATCAGCCGAGTAAGAACCACACTGATGAAGAACGGGTACCCGGATAAATTCATCATGAAGTGTGTGAGAGACTTCAAGAGTCGTATTGATCGCTGTGAGCCAAGAGATGAGGATCGAGTCAAGGTATGCTGCAAATTCCCACTTATACAAGGACTATCAGAGAGGCTAAACCGCTGTTTTAGGAGAACTGATGTGAAATTGGTTTTCTACAACCTTCAAACAGTAGGAGATCTGTACTCAAAGTTAAAAGATCCAGTTCCATTATTGCAGAGATCCGAGGTCATTTATAAAATCCCGTGCGAATGTTCCAAATGTTATGTCGGGCAGACACGACAGAAGCTTGGCAAGAGAATATATCAGCACAAAAGTGACTGTATGGAAAACAAAAAAGACAAAAAAGAGAAATCAGCCTTGGCCACACACCACTTTGACACAGGCCACGTTTTTGATTTCAATGGGGTCTCTGTAGTGGACACTGAGCCGAACTGGAGGAAGAGAAACATCGCTGAAATGATTTTCATCAGCATTCATGACACCGTCAACAAGCGAATGGATACACAAGGCTTGAGTAGGATTTATAGTAACTTGCTGGCGAGATGGAAGAGGAGTTGGCTGAACCGAGGCGGGAGCTGACGAGTGATGATATTCTAGTTCTTTTTAGCCTTGCCGTCGGGGAGGGCGCCAGCTGCCGGGGTTGGATAGTTCTACACATGGCACTTGTCATACGCTTGAGGGGGTTCATGCGAGGTCCAAGAGTGTGTCATAGCACACAGAGTCGTGGTATTGTGCCTTTTAATTATGATAAACATGTGAATGTGTCTCATGAGAGAGCTGGAAATATGTTTAAATTTAAGAGTGACTAAATGCTAATAGTGTCGAGGTATGTATTTGATTATTTGAATATTTTTTCGTTGATCGTAGATTTATATTCTATATGACATTTACCATAACCTACAATTTGTTTTGATTTGTGTATCGAGTTATTGATTCATTGATTTATGTTGTGAATTTTAATTTAGAATATTTAGAATTTTTAAAGTCAATTCTTGTAACAAAGATTATAAGTGGTTTTGTTTTATGTTTCCAGAGCCTGATGAAGCCGAAATATACGGCGAAACGTCGCGAATTGACAATTGATTAGTGTTGTTGTTATTTTGCCTTCCACCATCCCATGATCCGCTATTTATTTTTTTTTTTTATTTTATAAATTTATTTATTTATTTATTTAGTCATTAAGGTTAACTTTTGGCTTTTAATGAGTTTTTTTAATTATCACTTATTCATAGCTCTAAATAAACCATTAAACTCTACTTTGAATTTTATTCGCGTCTACCTAATTTTCATTTCGAATGCTTGGAGAACCGTTCACCACCGAAGTCAGAACGGCACTCCAACAAACAGATTGAATGGCATGGAAAGGAGGCGACTAGAGTGAATAAAAGAGGCAAGGCAAGTGGGGGTTTCCTAATGGGAATCAAGAAAACCCTGAAAGCTGAGTGGCAAGTGGAACAATGGAAGTATGGACTTGAAGCAAAAATAAAAGCAAAGGCGAGCATGGAGAGCTACGTGGTAATTAGCACATATAACAACGACAGGAAAAATCTGAACAAAGTACTTAAGGAGATGAGTGAAATGATAGAAGATATGGAAGGAACAGAGGAGTGATTGATAATCACAGGGGATCTAAATGCGAGGATAGGAGAGCTGCAAGGAATACCTGAATGAGGGATGGAAGAAGGAGCAAGGATAGCAGAAAGAAAGTCGCAGGACAAACAACAAGGAGTGAGGGCAAAAGGCTAGTAGAGTGGTGCGAGGAGAGGGCACTGTTGATACAGAATGGCAGAGCGAGGGGGGATGAGGAGGGACAAATAACGTTTATAGGGGAGGGGGCCGGATTAGGGAGTATTCTAGATTATATAATAATTAAGCTGGAAGGAGAGGAGGCACCAGGATGGTTCAAAGAAATGAAAGTGACAGAACAGAAAGGTTCGGACCACCTTCCAATCATTGTCAACGTAGACTGGAGTGAAGAGGAGAAGAGAGAAAGGGAGAAATCAGAAAGAGGACCGCCAAGGATGAAGTGGAAAGGGGAAAGAGAGGATATATTTCAGGAAAAGTGGAAAGAAAAATGGACAGATAGAGAGGAGGAGGCAGAGAATGCGGAGAAAAGATGGGAGAGACTAGTGAAAGTAACAATGGAGGCAGCTCACGAAGCGAAGATGTTGGCAAGCAGAAGGAGAGAAAATAGAGCGATTTGGGATATGGGAGAATACCAGGAGGAGAGGCAAAAAATGTTCAGAAGCCTGAACAGATTCAGAAAAAAGAGAGAGTGGAACTCAAAGTGGAGGTACAATATGTATAAAAGGTCCCTGAAGAAGATTAGAGGTAGGCTAACTGAAGAGTGGATAGAGGCGAAACAAGGAGAGGTAGCAGCAAGTAGAACAACGCAAGAATGGTGGAAGGCGATGAATTGGTTTAGGCAGGAAAAGAAAAAAGAAACAAACATAATATCAGAGGAGGATTGGCTGAAGCACTTCAAGAAACTGTTGGAAGCAGAGGAAAAACAGAATGAAACAACTGAAGGAACGTCAAATGAGAAGGAAAGGGAAGAGGAGGGGAGAAAGGACGAATAAGAAAGAACCGACAGAGGAGAGGAAGAAAAGGAAATGCAATTGAATGAGGACCTAACGGATTCAGAGATAGTGGGGGTGATAAAGGGACTTACGGGTGGCAAAGCGGCTGGTGAGGATGGTGTCACAGCTGAATTCTGGAAGAATTTGCCGGACGAAGGAGAAGAGGAGCTAGTAGGGATAACAAAGGAGATATGGAAGAGAGAGGAGATGATAGACAGATGGAGGCTGGCTACAATTTTTCCGATACATAAGAGAGGAGACTTGAACGAGGCGGCGAATTACAGGGGAGTATCACTACTAGATATTGGATATAAAATACTCTTAACAATAATGGCTAGAAGGCTGGGACGATGGCTGGAGGAAGAAAAGAAACTGTCGGAGGCGCAGGTAGGGTTCAGGAGAAATAGAGGGACAATGGAACAAGTGTTTGTGTTAAATACGCTGATTGGAAACAGGCTGAAGAAGAAGGGAGGAAAACTATATGTGGCATTTATATATTTTAAGGCGGCGTTCGATAAAGTGGATAGAAGGAAACTATGGACAAAAATGGAGAAAATGGGGATTGAGGGAAAATTCCTGAGAATGACAAAAAGGATTTATGAAGAAACCAAGAACAGTGATAGCAGGGACAGGACTAACGGAGGAATTCAAGACAGGGAAAGGAGTAAGGCAAGGATGCCCACTAAGCCCAATCTTATTTAACATATTTATACAGGATATGGTAGAAGCATTGGAGGAAAGAGGAGAGGGAGGTACGCCTATAGGACCGGGAGCAGGAGTGAAAGTTTTCGCATTACTGTACGCGGATAATGCGGCAATCGTAGCAGAAGAAGGAACAGAATTGGCGAGGATGCTGAAAACATTCGAGAGATGGTCGGATAGGAATTGGATGGAGGTGAGTGTGGAAAAGACGAAAATAATGGTATTTAGGAATGGAGGAAAGAGAAAGATAGAGAGGTAGAATTATAAAGAGAGGGAAATAGAAATAGTAAATGAATTCAAATACCTAGGCTTCTGGTTCTCGACTAAGAATCAGTATACAAGACACACCAGAAATCTGGCAGGGAAGGCGCAGGTGTTGGTGAATAAAGCCTGGGGGGGAGATGAGAAGCGGCGAGATAAAAAAGTTAAGGAGGAGACTGTATTTCATGGGAGTAACGGTGAAGGCAGCGGCGCTCTATGGAGTTGAACAGTGGGGATGGAGGAGGCAGGAGAGTATAGAGCAGGTTCAGAAGAAATACACAAAGGCTAGTATGGGACTGGCGAGGAACACACCAGACTACATATGGAGGATGGAGGCAGGACTATGCAGTATAGAAGTGGAAGCGGTAAGGAGGGCAGCAACATTCTTAATAAAATTAAGTAAAATGAAAAAGGATAGATGGCCGAGGAAGTGTCTAAGAGGGCAACTAAGGGGGATAAAGAATGGACAGCCCTCTACTTGGGGGAAAGGAGTGCAAGAGAGGTTAAGGGAAGTGGGGGACGGAGAGTTCCTAGATCGGCTGTGGAAGGGAGAAGAAGAAGAGGCAAAGAAAAGGGTAGAAGAAATAGTGGAAATAGTAGCGGATCAGGAGAAACAAAAAGACTGGGAAAGAATAAAAAAATCTAAATACTGTAACTGTTATGGAAAGATAAAAGAGAACACAAAAATGAGCGAGTACTGGGCGGACAGGAAGTTGAGTATGGAACAAAAGATAACGTGGGCAAGATGGAGATGTGGAAACACCCTGATAGGAGGAAAGGAAGGTTTTGAGAATGGGCTGTGCAGGGCATGTGGGAAAGAGGGAGAGGTCCTAAAACATGTGATCAATTGTCAGGAAGTAATGAGAAGAGTAGGGCCAGAGGACGAGAGGTGGTGGAAGAATTGGAGAAGAAAAAGCGGATGGAGAGGCTGGAGAGAGAGGTTAGTAGGGGAACTCAGGGATTTTCCAACAAAGAAGAATTGTGATAGAATGGAGAAAATCGAGAAAATACTAAGAGAAAGGCAAAAGAGGAGAGACAGGTGAAGGAGGTAAAGAACCAAAGAGATACGGAGAAAGAAGGAGGCAGTGAGCAGGAACGAGAGATGGAAATAGAAGTCAAGGGAAGAGAATAAGAGGGTGTAGTGGTAAGAGAAAGAGGAACAGAGATAGTGAAAGTGAAAGTAAATTAAGGCTAAAAAGTGTATATAAATCTAAATCTATATATATATCTATATATTTTATTTTTTGTTTTATGATGATGAGAAGAGGAGGCTATTGAGGATGTCAAACAAAGAAAACTTTTGTAACATCAAGGAAATAAAGAAATAATAATAAATAATAATAAATTTAGTTATCAGCTGATCGGGTTTAAAGTACGAATTCTTTACACTTATTCTTTTCCAAGCGCCTGGCGTCCAGGACGCTTGGAAATACGCCCACACACGAGGGTATCTAACTCTGTTGAAACCGATATGTAATGGATATATCCTGACACATTTTTATTTTTTCCTACCGCAATTTCATTTGATTTTCTCGTCATTTGATAAGGGAATGAAGTGTGACTTATCAAATGTTTAAGAATAGTAATCATAATATTAACGAGTGCACAACTCCGGAGGAATACATTGAATTAATAAATTAATTTCCGTTTCAACTCTGCTCTTCTTAATTGAGGTAACATGGAGGAGGTAACAATGGAGTACCGTTGGAAATTTTTGGATGAAATATTTTTGTTGAATGAGGAACACTTTGACAATCCTTCAATGCGTGACTGCCGATAATGTAACATACATATGTCATTGGGCCTACTTTTTTTTTTTTAATTTGATTTTGTCTGTTCGTATTAGGCCAGTTCTTCAAGTTATCATTGTTCAATTTATAAGATTAATAGTCCAATAATGAAATAAAGTTTTCCACTCATCGAAAATAAGCTCCATATTCCGCTCGGGATTATAGAATTATTATAATTAATAGGAAGAGTTTTAAGGCCCTGCCCCCGACTACCCTAAAAATTTCAACTGCCTAGATATATAGAGAGAGGAAACGCCTGGACTTTGGCGTCCGGGACGCCTCGTGTATGGGCCCCTTAAGGGTTAGATACGAGTTAACAAAATCGTTAGGGCCTCTCACAATTGGGATCTCATGCGAGATTATAGACCATTCTGCCGAGTCCCGATCAACTAGAACTTTCTTATAGCGATCCAGCATTTTCTCTTTATCTGAATAGAGTAAAATAATCTGGGCAATTGAAAATTTTAGGGAAATTCATTCATATCATTGATTCGTTTTGTTTGTTTGATCGTAGAAATCAGGAGAAACATGATCAGGAAGTATAACATTTCCCAGGAGGATTATAGAATGGTAGAGATTGTTATTATTGAGAATAAACCACATAAAGCTGGACCACAGTGGAAATTCGCTGGGGCGTTCTATTTTGCGACGGTAGTGCTCGCTATGATTGGTAAGTGGAGATGATTAGGATAAAATCTCGAGTGTTCTAAAAAAAAAAGTACCGGTGGCTGTAGTGGGCGCGACACATGCTGTCGCGACTGATACACCCATAAGTTTTAACGTGGATACGTCTATAGAATAATTCTATTATTATATGCATAGGTATATATTGTAACGTGACATTTTCGGATGGGGGTTGGAAAATGCGAGTTACCTTCGCCCTCTTCCTCCCAATCGAGTTTTACCCTAAAATTTAAGTATTGGGCGCCAGATCATTTTTCACCGGAACGATCAAACCGAATAATATTTGCAAATTCACTAAATCGTTAGACTCAAACTAATGTGAAAATCCAAAAAAAAAAGGTCACTCGATTGGAAAGGAAAGGTCACGGTTGCCGGTGTCGCTCAGGAGGCTGGGTTATGGAGAGAGGGGTGGATTTCAGGTGGAAACGAGGTGTCGGGCTTGAAACGAAAGAAAATAAAACTATCCAAAATAATGTTTACATGTTCCACTATTGAAAACTCAAGACAATACATTTCGAGATCATATTTTACCTTTGTAACCCATAACGGGAATCAACCGGTACCAAATCCGGAAATTTCCAAAAAAAAAATAATAAAAATAATGAAAATAATAATAATTCCTCAGAGAGGCTAAAGAAAATAATCATACTAATTATTTAATCGGATTCGTAAACCCGCAAGGCCGTTGTATTCAACGGAGCTGAAACAACGCTAAATAATTTACCCCAAAAATTTTAATTCCCGGGGAGATCGGAATTCCGAATTAAAATAAAATAAATCCGAGATTCTGAGAATCAACGGAGACGGAGTCCCAATACGGGAACGTGAGAACGAGAGAGAGAGAAGAGAAGAAAAATATGCCACTCGTCATACGCAGTGATAGTGGAGAAAAATAAATCAGAGAAATTAATTCATTTGCACTAAAATCGCGAAAACTCGCAAACCACTAGGCCGATCGTATCCACTCGGATATTGCCGTGATCCTTAGGATCCACGGATACCACCTATGCATTTTCAGGCATAAAGATTAAAATTTACCCCTCTAAACGAGGACATAAAACACGCGTAATTTTAAACGGCTAACTGTGCAGGTGCTTTCAAAGTGGCGGTTTAAGGAAGGGATTTGGACAGTTGAAAATAGAACTTGGGCAGATATGATTTTTTTGGTTTCGAATAGACTTCTGAATTGATTGGTATGGAAACTTACTTATGATTCATGTACGTATGATAACGTACAGCATTGGACCATTGTAGGACTTTTTTTCTTACTTTGATAGCATCATTTCTACTGTTAGAGCATAAAAAATACAAACTTTCTTGTTATTCTCCAATTCGCCTTTTCCGTTGCAGCAAGTATGTGACTCTTCAACAATCTTGTCATTATCACAAGTTGCAGAGAGTTTTTCAGTTTTTGAATTTTAAATTCAACGCTGATGTTATCTTCAGTGGAATAAGCTCCCCACCATATTTTTCTCTCATTTGCAATGGGACCTAGAGGGAACATTGTACTTGTCCAATGTATTTAGGACGCTGCTAAAGTTTGACAAATTTTGTTGAAAGTGATCGATTTGAATAAATTTGGTGAATATTATCCGAATTTATTCAAGAATACCAAATTACCTCCAGATATAGCAAAGTTCGGCGAGAATTGACTTCTCAAAACAAATGTGTACGCAGTTGTCAAATTGACCAAATTAAACAAATTATAACTACATTTGGCAAAATACAGCAAATTAGAACAAAATGACACAGTCTCAGAATATGACTTTGTTTAGCAAAATCAGGCAGAATCGGGTGAACTTCAAATAAGTAATGCAAAATGTGAGTATCACGGTGTTTACGGGTTCCCACTTTAGTTTTAAACTTCTTGCGTTAGATAAGGTTCGCTCATAAAAAAAAACCTGTTGAAGGGTTAAGTTTGAACAAGGGAGCTTTCCCAAAATGATTTTTCAAATAAAAGTGTGACTTCTTTCGAAAAAGAGCACATGATGGTCTAACGAAACTCATTCGAAAAGCACACGTGGCAATGTTTTGAAGCTGTGGAACTGCAGTTTTCCATGGCATCGCCAAAAAAAACCAAAGGTTCATGATACCGTCTAATTTTTAAAATAAAGTACTTGCTTCGTTGATGAGTGAATTAATTTTGAAATTTTTTTTCTCTCAAAGACCAGAAAGAGTTACACCACTTTGATAAAAAAATTATTTTGTAATTTGGAGGATGAAGATACCGATATTTTACCAAAAACTTTTTCGTTTCGAGTTTGAAGAAATTTCAACGATGATCGCAAGAGAAATTTTGTCTGGTGCAAGAGAAATTAATTCATTCGTGAAACAACCTCAGCTTTACTCAACAAGCTTCATGGCTAGAACTATAAAGTTAAGGGGAGACGTCGGTGAAATAAAAAAGTCTTAGCTCAGCCTCAAGAGCCATCGGACGGCTTTTGTTATATGAAGGTATATATGTAAAAGTAAAAAAAAATCCGGACCCGACCCGTTTCGCCCCGTCTATCCACCAAAAACGTCATTTTTCACGTTTTCAGACTAAAAATGCTCCTTGAACTACAGTTTTTATCCGATTTTAACTTTTTTTTTTTTTTAAATGTTCTTTATACTCGGACAAACAAATCTGAGTATCCGTTTTGATTTATATGTATTTGATCGCGAAAAAATGATTTTTTAAGTTTTTGACTATGTTTCCTTTCTTCATTTTTTGCAATTTCACGTTTTATTGTGTTGTCATTATTTTGTCATACGATTCCAATTACATATGATTGCAACGTGCAACAACAAAAAAATACGTATTTGAGCATTTTCTAAAAAGGAGAAATATGATCAAAAACTTAAAAAATCATTTTTTCGCGATCAAATACATATAAATCAAAACGGATACCCAGATTTGTTCGTCCGAGTATAAAGAACATTAAAAAAAAAAAAAAGTTAAAATCGGATAAAAACTGTAGTTCAAGGAGCATTTTTAGTCTGAAAACGTGAAAAATGACGTTTTTGGTGGATAGACGGGGTGAAACGGGTCGGGTCCGGATTTTTCTTTATTTTTACATATATACCTTCATATAACAAAAGCCGTCCGATGGCTCTTGAGGCTGAGCTAAGACTTTTTTATTTCACCGACGTCTCCCCTTAAAGGAAAATCCAGTTTCGAGAACTGAATTTTTTAATTTGTCACATAGCCAATGATGAAATGCTCCTTGTCAAAACTTGAAAAACAATACTAATAACGATTAACTTCCTATCTTTTTACTGCGAATCCTTGCAAAGCCACTTTTTTCACTGCAAAGGTAAATAATTTACAGTCAGTAAGATTGACACAACACTAGTGACATGACGATTTTCAACCCTTAACCTAACATTCAATGGTTATTTCGGTAGAAAATCATTTGTACCTTATTCCTACATTTCCCCATGGAAACTTCCTTATTTCTAGCATTTAAAACTTGCATGGAAATCTTCTCATGAGAATATAATACATTTTTTGAGCTACACCTATCAAATAGATAGCCCATGCCGAATTAATGCAAATTTCATCTTTATTGAAGAAAAAAAAACCGTTATTAGATAATACTATCACCTACAAAAATCAAATGGTTTGCACACTTGCTTTTTTAATTAGCAAGATTCTAGTAATTTTTGAAATACAAGCGATCCGAGATCATTTGAAGTAATCAAATAAAAGTCACGAATGATTTTGATGGGTATATAAAAAAGATAAAGAAAACAAATCTCATAATCCGTCGAAGTTTCAACGGTATAAGTACCACAGGTTCCATTTATTTATTTCAGGAATAATTATTGCATGGAGAAAGAATCTCAAAACACTGATTAGCACCAACGTCCGTGAGATGCACGTATGAAAATATTCACGGAATTTTTGCAGTTGATTCCGCAGATTTTTTTGCCTCCAATTCCACCGGAATTCGGGACCGGTTTTCATGGAATACATATATTCCATGGTTTTTTAAATCGAATTATTTCGAGAATCAATTTTTTCGCGGGTGAATTCACGGAATTCCGTTTTGAAAGAATTTTTTTAGAAGTTCCACGAAGAAAATATTCATCGAAGAAAATCTGTGAAGACGAATTTAAACGAAAGAAATTCCACCCACCAATCCGCCAAGAAGAATTCCAAGCAAAAATTCTTTCGAAACGGAATTTCGTGAATTTATCCGCAAAAGATTATTCCATGGATAAATTGATTTTCAAAATAATTCCATGAAAAATCCATGGAAAAATATTTCATGGAAATCGATCCCAAATTCCGGTGGAATTGGCCACGAACCAGTCCGTCGATAATGTAGATTCGCTCTTTTTCGGTGGGTTAGTCGCGCTAGTTCAATTCCGGCGAGTTCCTCGGGTTCGTTCGATTCCGGCGAGTTCCTAGTGTTCGTTGGACTTCGACGAGTTTGTCGGTTTCAGCGGGTTTGTCGGTTTCGGCGGGTTTGTCGGTTTCGGCGGGTTTGTCGGTTTCGGCGGATTTCGGCGGGTTTGTCGGTTTCGGCGGATTTCGGAGAGTTTGTCGGTTTTGGGGGTTTCGGCGGGTTCCGCGGATTTCTCGATTTTGGAGACTTTCTCCGAATTGTCGGCTTTCTCCAGTCCATCCATTTTGGAGACTCCGCATAGGTTAGGACGACGGTGGTCATGTGTGATTTTGAAATAAGTAAAAAATGTTATGTAATATTTAAGGTACATTGAAAGCTATTAGTGAGGTTAGGTGAACAAATTTGTTTGAAATCTTGAAAAGTGATGGAAAAATTGGCATAAACCCTCAGATTAATTTTATATAATAATTAAAGGGTTTATGCAGTGTTCTTGATGTCACTTTATGATCTTCAATGATATTTATATAAATTGTTGGATGTAACCTAGCACTAGGCGGTCACGCAAGAGGGAGTGAGATGCACAGGGGATTAGAAAGAGATCGTTGTCATGCAATCATCTCTTGAAATTTATTGTGCAATATATCAACGCGAAAAGTTGGGGGAATCAATCAGGAATTGTCGACTGAATATCGCTTTTCACCGTGGTAGGTTTTTTTTTAAGGGTCACTCGTCAATTTCTTTTGTGGGCAAATAACTTCCTGTAAAAATCATTGAATTTTATCCCACTCCCATTTGACCGTGTATATTTTCAATTAATAATATTTTTTCCATCCAACGCTACAAATTTATTGAAAAATTTGATAAAATGGAAAGAAAAATGCTTTTCCAGGTGAATTTAACCCATTAGGGGGTCAATCGTGGAGGCTGAAGCTTTCAATGTACCTTAAAAAAATGTGATAGAATAGAAAAAATTATTATTTTCAAGGAGTCATTTCAATTTCAGAGGGAGAATCTCATCAATGATATATATATACTTTCTGATATATTTATTAAACTTTATATTTCTTGACAAACAAAACTCAATACAAACTGTCAATTTTCAATATCTTGAAATGTAGGCAAACGTAATGAATTATCCTAAGATTTTTTGATATCAATTTTAATTAGTTAAAGAACACGTTTCTGTTCTCTTTTTTCATATAAGGAATAAGGAAAGGACTGAATATATGATAAAGACACTTTCAGATGTTATTTATCTTTCGAATTGTCTTTCCCATCTGGGCTCTCTCTCTCTTCTCCTCCCTTCGAAGCAACGGTTGCACTCATAATATTTGGCTGAACTTGTGTGCTCACGTTCATCACAGGAGCTGATGCTGGGGATAGCATCGCTGGGTTGAAAGTTCTCATCAGTTGCTGTTGAAGAGCCATTTGTTGAAGAAAAAAATTGGCTGGATAATTTGATAAATCCATCGTAGGCAGAGCTGGGCCACTAGCTACAACAAAATATCAATGTATTCCCATAAAAAATAAATTTTTCATGATAATTGAGCAAAATTACCTGTATTGCTTGCTTTCTTATGCTCAGTTTTCTCAGCATTACGTTTTACTTTTTTCCTGACAAGCTCAAACTCATCTAGACAAACGCAGTCTGAAATATAAAATATGTAAATATTTTCGATAACAAGAATTATTTTCATTGCTGTCAAAAGTTTTTACCTGAATCATCACTGTCATACTCTGGTTTTCCAATCTTCCTTCTCTTCTCTTTCTTGATGGAACCTGGGTCAATCATTGGAAATGTGTTCCTGTTATAAAAATCATCGTTGAATCGTCTACGATTGACTTGATTGTAATCTCTGAGGACTCCATTGCTATCTCCTGGTATGAAATGATTTGGGTTGAAGTAATTTCCTTGACTTCTATTTTCATTCTGTGGTGTTTCTGGTTTTTTATAAGCATACTTCATAACTACGTCATGAATTTCATTTCTCATTATCAATTTGGATTCAGGTGGAACACCTACTACATGTTGTAGAAGAGAGTGGAAGAATGTCATGTCTTCAGATTCTTTTTCCTGTTTGTTAGGGGAGCCGTCTGGCTTCAGTGTTGCCTGGTTCATGGTTTGTACCGAGGGAGAAGAGGTTCTCTGGGTTTTGTCAGATTGTTTCCCTAAAGTTGATGTGAATAGTTCCTCGAGGTTACTGCAGGTGGTTTTTGGTAGGCTGGCTTCTTGTAAAAACGATAAAATTTGATAATGTGGCCAATTGGGGGAGTAAATTTCTTTTTTTGCAATAGCTGAATCAATTTTCTTTGTTTCTCTCTTGAATTTTGATTTGATGGAGTCCCACGTATCTTGAACCACGTTCTCTGGAAGAAATAGTTAAACCATTTATAGACTCACTGAATTCAGGGGTGAATTGGTGAACCATAAGAAGTCGAAAAATCGTCATTTTACAGGAGAGCCAAAAAAACCTAAATCCCGAGTTCCCGTCTTAATTTGGTTATATTACAAAATGCACCGTATTTCTGACAGAAACTCATTTTCGAAGAAAATCGACTTATTACGGTTTATCAATTCACGCCTCAATTGTTTCATTGAAGAGCAGCAATATTTTGAATGTAAAAAAATGAGAATTCTTTGAAAGAAAGTTTCTTGGAAGTCCTGGTAAACACGCATATGAGAATAATCAACGGACAATCAATAATAAAATCAATAACGAACCGTCATATATTTCTTGATACGGGCACCGAAAACTATCATAAAAAAAAAATCGACAACTAAACACAAAGTTACGAGTTTGAGGTTAATTTTTGATAAAAGAATGACAGGTAGATCAAGTTCTCAAAAGTTATATGACGTAATTCCCCTGACCGAGGGTTTTCAATTTCGTTGAATTTTTTATATCGTATTTCAAGTTTTCAAAATATCTTCTACCAAAAATTAGTATTAACGTTTACTTACTGTCTTCTCCTAGTATAGCGGCAATCGATTCCCAAGTATTAGACTTGAATTTGGTATTATAATAAAATTCGTTTTTGACTGAATATAAAGCAGGGTGCTGCTGAACTTGTTCGATAATCCTCTGTTCCGTTTCAGTTGACAATTTGGCTTTTTGCGTATTTTTCTTACGTGGCATTTCTTGAAAACTCACTTGCCAAGAGATATTTTCTTCAACTTTGATCTATTGTTTGTTTCCCCAAATGGTGTTGTGCGTGATTCATTTTAATAGCTGTCGGTACCGGTGAAAAAAACAAAACAACTGCCGGTTGATTCCAGTCGGATCTCCTTACTGCGCCCTCTGGACGTGCATATGAAGGTACTAGAAAAATAGTCTAGGGACCCCAGGGATATGTGGTATTGCGCCTATTCTGTCCAGTGCACGTTGGATAATATTAATTTTAATAGTAAAGAAATTATTTTCGACAGTTAATTATATTTTACGATTTATTACCATTGAATTGTGCATTCAATAGAATTTTTTGAATTTTTTTTGTTTCACACCCCCTGCTAACTAGGGGGAGTTTTTTAAAAAAATCATTTTTAGTTAAATGACGCATACCAAAAAATTAAAAATATCGTACCATTGTTGACCATCGGCCAAAGAATCGATACCAATCTGATTTTTTTAATTAGCCCCCCTACCCCCTGTCAACTCTGGTGAACTGTATGCGACCAATAGCAGTACACGGCATGACGTCATGATCTCCATCAATATAACCCATGTGAAAATGCTTCAATCCTTCAGACAGATTTTACCAAACAACGACAAAAGGCTCTGGCGCTTCTTCAAATATCAGTTTTAAATAGATAAATAATTCAAGTTCCGTGTTAAAAAAAAAAAGAAAACTACAATAAATTCAAATTTATTTGTGTGTATTTGACGAAGATTTTTCAAAACCTTTTTTTCATACCAACGAAATGTCACAAAGACAACGTGATCGACCCACGTATGGACAGTATCATTTTCTTTTTCCGGGGATTCGCAACCGAGACAAGGATTTCGAGAGTTATCTCAGGATGACAGTTCAAACTTTTGATTATATTTTAGATAAAATCAAAGAGCCCATGAGAAAGGAGTGGTGCAATCTCCACAGCCGACCGATTTTTCAGGAGGAAAGATTGGTGATAACCATAAGATTTTTGGCTACTGGACAGAGTTACGGATCTCTAGCCGTAGCATTTGATATCGGATTATCAACTGTCTCTGCAGTAGTTATAGAGTGTATGGAATTTATTTGGAATATTTTCCAACCTATACATATGCCTTGCCCAAGTCAACAAGATTTGTATAGAATATCAGAAATTTTTTTTGAAAAATTTCAATTTCCTCACTGTTTGGGAGCAGTAGATGGACGACATATCAGGATAAAAAAACCAGCACGTTCGGGAACCGCACACTACAATTTCAAAAAATTTTTCTCCGTAGTTCTGCAGGCTCACGTTGATGCTGATTACAGGTATGTTACGATAGACATTTGTCGTTATGGATCACAGAGTGATGCGAGTATCTTCAGTTATTCTAAGCTCAAGAGAGCCTTAGATGGAAAATTAATCAAGATACCGGAAGAAAGACGACTACCATCGTCCACCATTACAGCTCCATATTATCTAATTGGTGATGGAGCATATCCACTTTTGGACATCATGATGAAACCTTTTCGAGGAAATAATTTGCCAGACGAAGAGGCGAATTTTAACAAGAGACTTTCGAGAGCACGCGTAGTGGCAGAGAATGCATTTGCAAAAACATCTCAAAAATGGCGTATTTTTTATACGACAATTCAAGTAGATCTCGATACTGTGGAAAAAATCATCAAAACTACATGCATCTTACATAACATTATATTGGATTTGCAATCAATAGAGAAGGACGTTGCAGAATCTTCCGAAAACGTTATATATAATTATGGAGAAGGAGATATTATGGATAATGATGAAGAAAGAGATGGTATATACAGTGATGTTCATTCTGATCCATCTAAAAAAGGTAAAGAAGTGAGAGAGAAACTGGTACAATATTTATACTGCTGAAGAGCGCAGGATAATAAAATTAGCAATACAGGTAATTTTGCTCAATTATCATGAAAAATTTATTTTTTATGGGAATACATTGATATTTTGTTGTAGCTAGTGGCCCAGCTCTGCCTACGATGGATTTATCAAATTATCCAGCCAATTTTTTTCTTCAACAAATGGCTCTTCAACAGCAACTGATGAGAACTTTCAACCCAGCGATGCTATCCCCAGCATCAGCTCCTGTGATGAACGTGAGCACACAAGTTCAGCCAAATATTATGAGTGCAACCGTTGCTTCGAAGGGAGGAGAAGAGAGAGAGAGCCCAGATGGGAAAGACAAT
>JAOZGT010000006.1:2308027-2403869 GCA_035578325.1 Coelinius sp. EB29
GTGGTGTTTCTGGTTTTTTATAAGCATACTTCATAACTACGTCATGAATTTCATTTCTCATTATCAATTTGGATTCAGGTGGAACACCTACTACATGTTGTAGAAGAGAGTGGAAGAATGTCATGTCTTCAGATTCTTTTTCCTGTTTGTTAGGGGAGCCGTCTGGCTTCAGTGTTGCCTGGTTCATGGTTTGTACCGAGGGAGAAGAGGTTCTCTGGGTTTTGTCAGATTGTTTCCCTAAAGTTGATGTGAATAGTTCCTCGAGGTTACTGCAGGTGGTTTTTGGTAGGCTGGCTTCTTGTAAAAACGATAAAATTTGATAATGTGGCCAATTGGGGGAGTAAATTTCTTTTTTTGCAATAGCTGAATCAATTTTCTTTGTTTCTCTCTTGAATTTTGATTTGATGGAGTCCCACGTATCTTGAACCACGTTCTCTGGAAGAAATAGTTAAACCATTTATAGACTCACTGAATTCAGGGGTGAATTGGTGAACCATAAGAAGTCGAAAAATCGTCATTTTACAGGAGAGCCAAAAAAACCTAAATCCCGAGTTCCCGTCTTAATTTGGTTATATTACAAAATGCACCGTATTTCTGACAGAAACTCATTTTCGAAGAAAATCGACTTATTACGGTTTATCAATTCACGCCTCAATTGTTTCATTGAAGAGCAGCAATATTTTGAATGTAAAAAAATGAGAATTCTTTGAAAGAAAGTTTCTTGGAAGTCCTGGTAAACACGCATATGAGAATAATCAACGGACAATCAATAATAAAATCAATAACGAACCGTCATATATTTCTTGATACGGGCACCGAAAACTATCATAAAAAAAAAATCGACAACTAAACACAAAGTTACGAGTTTGAGGTTAATTTTTGATAAAAGAATGACAGGTAGATCAAGTTCTCAAAAGTTATATGACGTAATTCCCCTGACCGAGGGTTTTCAATTTCGTTGAATTTTTTATATCGTATTTCAAGTTTTCAAAATATCTTCTACCAAAAATTAGTATTAACGTTTACTTACTGTCTTCTCCTAGTATAGCGGCAATCGATTCCCAAGTATTAGACTTGAATTTGGTATTATAATAAAATTCGTTTTTGACTGAATATAAAGCAGGGTGCTGCTGAACTTGTTCGATAATCCTCTGTTCCGTTTCAGTTGACAATTTGGCTTTTTGCGTATTTTTCTTACGTGGCATTTCTTGAAAACTCACTTGCCAAGAGATATTTTCTTCAACTTTGATCTATTGTTTGTTTCCCCAAATGGTGTTGTGCGTGATTCATTTTAATAGCTGTCGGTACCGGTGAAAAAAACAAAACAACTGCCGGTTGATTCCAGTCGGATCTCCTTACTGCGCCCTCTGGACGTGCATATGAAGGTACTAGAAAAATAGTCTAGGGACCCCAGGGATATGTGGTATTGCGCCTATTCTGTCCAGTGCACGTTGGATAATATTAATTTTAATAGTAAAGAAATTATTTTCGACAGTTAATTATATTTTACGATTTATTACCATTGAATTGTGCATTCAATAGAATTTTTTGAATTTTTTTTGTTTCACACCCCCTGCTAACTAGGGGGAGTTTTTTAAAAAAATCATTTTTAGTTAAATGACGCATACCAAAAAATTAAAAATATCGTACCATTGTTGACCATCGGCCAAAGAATCGATACCAATCTGATTTTTTTAATTAGCCCCCCTACCCCCTGTCAACTCTGGTGAACTGTATGCGACCAATAGCAGTACACGGCATGACGTCATGATCTCCATCAATATAACCCATGTGAAAATGCTTCAATCCTTCAGACAGATTTTACCAAACAACGACAAAAGGCTCTGGCGCTTCTTCAAATATCAGTTTTAAATAGATAAATAATTCAAGTTCCGTGTTAAAAAAAAAAAGAAAACTACAATAAATTCAAATTTATTTGTGTGTATTTGACGAAGATTTTTCAAAACCTTTTTTTCATACCAACGAAATGTCACAAAGACAACGTGATCGACCCACGTATGGACAGTATCATTTTCTTTTTCCGGGGATTCGCAACCGAGACAAGGATTTCGAGAGTTATCTCAGGATGACAGTTCAAACTTTTGATTATATTTTAGATAAAATCAAAGAGCCCATGAGAAAGGAGTGGTGCAATCTCCACAGCCGACCGATTTTTCAGGAGGAAAGATTGGTGATAACCATAAGATTTTTGGCTACTGGACAGAGTTACGGATCTCTAGCCGTAGCATTTGATATCGGATTATCAACTGTCTCTGCAGTAGTTATAGAGTGTATGGAATTTATTTGGAATATTTTCCAACCTATACATATGCCTTGCCCAAGTCAACAAGATTTGTATAGAATATCAGAAATTTTTTTTGAAAAATTTCAATTTCCTCACTGTTTGGGAGCAGTAGATGGACGACATATCAGGATAAAAAAACCAGCACGTTCGGGAACCGCACACTACAATTTCAAAAAATTTTTCTCCGTAGTTCTGCAGGCTCACGTTGATGCTGATTACAGGTATGTTACGATAGACATTTGTCGTTATGGATCACAGAGTGATGCGAGTATCTTCAGTTATTCTAAGCTCAAGAGAGCCTTAGATGGAAAATTAATCAAGATACCGGAAGAAAGACGACTACCATCGTCCACCATTACAGCTCCATATTATCTAATTGGTGATGGAGCATATCCACTTTTGGACATCATGATGAAACCTTTTCGAGGAAATAATTTGCCAGACGAAGAGGCGAATTTTAACAAGAGACTTTCGAGAGCACGCGTAGTGGCAGAGAATGCATTTGCAAAAACATCTCAAAAATGGCGTATTTTTTATACGACAATTCAAGTAGATCTCGATACTGTGGAAAAAATCATCAAAACTACATGCATCTTACATAACATTATATTGGATTTGCAATCAATAGAGAAGGACGTTGCAGAATCTTCCGAAAACGTTATATATAATTATGGAGAAGGAGATATTATGGATAATGATGAAGAAAGAGATGGTATATACAGTGATGTTCATTCTGATCCATCTAAAAAAGGTAAAGAAGTGAGAGAGAAACTGGTACAATATTTATACTGCTGAAGAGCGCAGGATAATAAAATTAGCAATACAGGTAATTTTGCTCAATTATCATGAAAAATTTATTTTTTATGGGAATACATTGATATTTTGTTGTAGCTAGTGGCCCAGCTCTGCCTACGATGGATTTATCAAATTATCCAGCCAATTTTTTTCTTCAACAAATGGCTCTTCAACAGCAACTGATGAGAACTTTCAACCCAGCGATGCTATCCCCAGCATCAGCTCCTGTGATGAACGTGAGCACACAAGTTCAGCCAAATATTATGAGTGCAACCGTTGCTTCGAAGGGAGGAGAAGAGAGAGAGAGCCCAGATGGGAAAGACAATTCGAAAGATAAATAACATCTGAAAGTGTCTTTATCATATATTCAGTCCTTTCCTTATTCCTTATATGAAAAAAGAGAACAGAAACGTGTTCTTTAACTAATTAAAATTGATATCAAAAAATCTTAGGATAATTCATTACGTTTGCCTACATTTCAAGATATTGAAAATTGACAGTTTGTATTGAGTTTTGTTTGTCAAGAAATATAAAGTTTAATAAATATATCAGAAAGTATATATATATCATTGATGAGATTCTCCCTCTGAAATTGAAATGACTCCTTGAAAATAATAATTTTTTCTATTCTATCACATTTTTTTAAGGTACATTGAAAGCTTCAGCCTCCACGATTGACCCCCTAATGGGTTAAATTCACCTGGAAAAGCATTTTTCTTTCCATTTTATCAAATTTTTCAATAAATTTGTAGCGTTGGATGGAAAAAATATTATTAATTGAAAATATACACGGTCAAATGGGAGTGGGATAAAATTCAATGATTTTTACAGGAAGTTATTTGCCCACAAAAGAAATTGACGAGTGACCCTTAAAAAAAAACCTACCACGGTGAAAAGCGATATTCAGTCGACAATTCCTGATTGATTCCCCCAACTTTTCGCGTTGATATATTGCACAATAAATTTCAAGAGATGATTGCATGACAACGATCTCTTTCTAATCCCCTGTGCATCTCACTCCCTCTTGCGTGACCGCCTAGTGCTAGGTTACATCCAACAATTTATATAAATATCATTGAAGATCATAAAGTGACATCAAGAACACTGCATAAACCCTTTAATTATTATATAAAATTAATCTGAGGGTTTATGCCAATTTTTCCATCACTTTTCAAGATTTCAAACAAATTTGTTCACCTAACCTCACTAATAGCTTTCAATGTACCTTAAATATTACATAACATTTTTTACTTATTTCAAAATCACACATGACCACCGTCGTCCTAACCTATGCGGAGTCTCCAAAATGGATGGACTGGAGAAAGCCGACAATTCGGAGAAAGTCTCCAAAATCGAGAAATCCGCGGAACCCGCCGAAACCCCCAAAACCGACAAACTCTCCGAAATCCGCCGAAACCGACAAACCCGCCGAAATCCGCCGAAACCGACAAACCCGCCGAAACCGACAAACCCGCCGAAACCGACAAACCCGCTGAAACCGACAAACTCGTCGAAGTCCAACGAACACTAGGAACTCGCCGGAATCGAACGAACCCGAGGAACTCGCCGGAATTGAACTAGCGCGACTAACCCACCGAAAAAGAGCGAATCTACATTATCGACGGACTGGTTCGTGGCCAATTCCACCGGAATTTGGGATCGATTTCCATGAAATATTTTTCCATGGATTTTTCATGGAATTATTTTGAAAATCAATTTATCCATGGAATAATCTTTTGCGGATAAATTCACGAAATTCCGTTTCGAAAGAATTTTTGCTTGGAATTCTTCTTGGCGGATTGGTGGGTGGAATTTCTTTCGTTTAAATTCGTCTTCACAGATTTTCTTCGATGAATATTTTCTTCGTGGAACTTCTAAAAAAATTCTTTCAAAACGGAATTCCGTGAATTCACCCGCGAAAAAATTGATTCTCGAAATAATTCGATTTAAAAAACCATGGAATATATGTATTCCATGAAAACCGGTCCCGAATTCCGGTGGAATTGGAGGCAAAAAAATCTGTGGAATCAACTGCAAAAATTCCGTGAATATTTTCATACGTGCATCTCACGGACGTTGATGCTAATCAGTGTTTTGAGATTCTTTCTCCATGCAATAATTATTCCTGAAATAAATAAATGGAACCTGTGGTACTTATACCGTTGAAACTTCGACGGATTATGAGATTTGTTTTCTTTATCTTTTTTATATACCCATCAAAATCATTCGTGACTTTTATTTGATTACTTCAAATGATCTCGGATCGCTTGTATTTCAAAAATTACTAGAATCTTGCTAATTAAAAAAGCAAGTGTGCAAACCATTTGATTTTTGTAGGTGATAGTATTATCTAATAACGGTTTTTTTTTCTTCAATAAAGATGAAATTTGCATTAATTCGGCATGGGCTATCTATTTGATAGGTGTAGCTCAAAAAATGTATTATATTCTCATGAGAAGATTTCCATGCAAGTTTTAAATGCTAGAAATAAGGAAGTTTCCATGGGGAAATGTAGGAATAAGGTACAAATGATTTTCTACCGAAATAACCATTGAATGTTAGGTTAAGGGTTGAAAATCGTCATGTCACTAGTGTTGTGTCAATCTTACTGACTGTAAATTATTTACCTTTGCAGTGAAAAAAGTGGCTTTGCAAGGATTCGCAGTAAAAAGATAGGAAGTTAATCGTTATTAGTATTGTTTTTCAAGTTTTGACAAGGAGCATTTCATCATTGGCTATGTGACAAATTAAAAAATTCAGTTCTCGAAACTGGATTTTCCTTTAAGGGGAGACGTCGGTGAAATAAAAAAGTCTTAGCTCAGCCTCAAGAGCCATCGGACGGCTTTTGTTATATGAAGGTATATATGTAAAAGTAAAGAAAAATCCGGACCCGACCCGTTTCACCCCGTCTATCCACCAAAAACGTCATTTTTCACGTTTTCAGACTAAAAATGCTCCTTGAACTACAGTTTTTATCCGATTTTAACTTTTTTTTTTTTTTAATGTTCTTTATACTCGGACGAACAAATCTGGGTATCCGTTTTGATTTATATGTATTTGATCGCGAAAAAATGATTTTTTAAGTTTTTGATCATATTTCTCCTTTTTAGAAAATGCTCAAATACGTATTTTTTTGTTGTTGCACGTTGCAATCATATGTAATTGGAATCGTATGACAAAATAATGACAACACAATAAAACGTGAAATTGCAAAAAATGAAGAAAGGAAACATAGTCAAAAACTTAAAAAATCATTTTTTCGCGATCAAATACATATAAATCAAAACGGATACTCAGATTTGTTTGTCCGAGTATAAAGAACATTTAAAAAAAAAAAAAGTTAAAATCGGATAAAAACTGTAGTTCAAGGAGCATTTTTAGTCTGAAAACGTGAAAAATGACGTTTTTGGTGGATAGACGGGGCGAAACGGGTCGGGTCCGGATTTTTTTTTACTTTTACATATATACCTTCATATAACAAAAGCCGTCCGATGGCTCTTGAGGCTGAGCTAAGACTTTTTTATTTCACCGACGTCTCCCCTTAACTTTATAGTTCTAGCCATGAAGCTTGTTGAGTAAAGCTGAGGTTGTTTCACGAATGAATTAATTTCTCTTGCACCAGACAAAATTTCTCTTGCGATCATCGTTGAAATTTCTTCAAACTCGAAACGAAAAAGTTTTTGGTAAAATATCGGTATCTTCATCCTCCAAATTACAAAATAATTTTTTTATCAAAGTGGTGTAACTCTTTCTGGTCTTTGAGAGAAAAAAAATTTCAAAATTAATTCACTCATCAACGAAGCAAGTACTTTATTTTAAAAATTAGACGGTATCATGAACCTTTGGTTTTTTTTGGCGATGCCATGGAAAACTGCAGTTCCACAGCTTCAAAACATTGCCACGTGTGCTTTTCGAATGAGTTTCGTTAGACCATCATGTGCTCTTTTTCGAAAGAAGTCACACTTTTATTTGAAAAATCATTTTGGGAAAGCTCCCTTGTTCAAACTTAACCCTTCAACAGGTTTTTTTTTATGAGCGAACCTTATCTAACGCAAGAAGTTTAAAACTAAAGTGGGAACCCGTAAACACCGTGATACTCACATTTTGCATTACTTATTTGAAGTTCACCCGATTCTGCCTGATTTTGCTAAACAAAGTCATATTCTGAGACTGTGTCATTTTGTTCTAATTTGCTGTATTTTGCCAAATGTAGTTATAATTTGTTTAATTTGGTCAATTTGACAACTGCGTACACATTTGTTTTGAGAAGTCAATTCTCGCCGAACTTTGCTATATCTGGAGGTAATTTGGTATTCTTGAATAAATTCGGATAATATTCACCAAATTTATTCAAATCGATCACTTTCAACAAAATTTGTCAAACTTTAGCAGCGTCCTAAATACATTGGACAAGTACAATGTTCCCTCTAGGTCCCATTGCAAATGAGAGAAAAATATGGTGGGGAGCTTATTCCACTGAAGATAACATCAGCGTTGAATTTAAAATTCAAAAACTGAAAAACTCTCTGCAACTTGTGATAATGACAAGATTGTTGAAGAGTCACATACTTGCTGCAACGGAAAAGGCGAATTGGAGAATAACAAGAAAGTTTGTATTTTTTATGCTCTAACAGTAGAAATGATGCTATCAAAGTAAGAAAAAAAGTCCTACAATGGTCCAACGCTGTACGTTATCATACGTACATGAATCATAAGTAAGTTTCCATACCAATCAATTCAGAAGTCTATTCGAAACCAAAAAAATCATATCTGCCCAAGTTCTATTTTCAACTGTCCAAATCCCTTCCTTAAACCGCCACTTTGAAAGCACCTTGCCGCTCAGCGCGCAACACTTACCGCCGACGCTCGTAGGCGCGGGGAACGAGAGGGGGTGAGGCAACTCACCGTACTCGAGCCCACGCTGCACGGTGAACACCGACAGAGAGGGAAAATGGCCGACTGCGCGTCGGAAAGAGACGCCGCGAGGTATTTCCCTTTTACCTCGGGATTTTTATAAAAATAAAACCCTCAGGAGAACCCTATGATAGGGAAAACCACGAGAAAGATTCTCGTGAAAAATCAACACCTCAACCCACACAAATACTTATTTATCTCCCGATATATCGGGGAAAAATTGCGACGCACGGGGCTGAAGGCCAAGGTGGTCGACCCGTCGTGAGACGGAAAAGCCGGCGCCATTATTTTAATGGCGCGGATAACACTCAGAAAATAACCCAAAAACTCACCTTTTTCGCCTTCTTGGGCACCTTCTTCACCATTCTATAGCTGGTGGCCTCCTCTGATCACACTAAACTTAATCCTCACCCGGGGTGGGAACACTTAAAAGATTGACCTGTCTTGACCGGGGTCAAGACGAAGACTGCCTCACTAGGTCAGTGTCGCGACACTGACCCGTTTGGAAAATGGGGGGGGGGCAGATCAGGATCGGTCCTGATCGGCGCGAGCGCGACACTCGGATAACTAATAAACTTTTATTCTAGGGAGGTGGCGCCGTCGCACCTTGACCCGACCAATTCAATTCGAACTTGAATCGAGGGAAGACTCTAACTCTAATCATATTCCTCTAACGCCACCAACTAGATTCGGGGTTGCCACCCCGAGTCATAGGGACGGATGGAAGTCCCAAAGACCTAATACTTACTCTTGGTACCTCCCACGGATCGGTTCTCCGGGATAAATGGGATCGGATTGATAAATGAAACGTAAAAATTAATCTAAGAAAAATACTACTTCACCCAATGCAACCTGGCAATTCGGGGAGTACAAGGGTTGCACTTGTCTCCCTCGACCTTCCACCGAACCAAAAACTGACCCAATTAATCCCATTTTATCCAACTGAAGTGGAGCGCTGATATTGCAATCAGACTTGGTCGATTCCCCGTGTGATTAACAGAAGGGTACTTCCCGTAGACAAACCGGATGACTCTTATTTTGGCCCTTCTTCGCGGAGAGTCTATGGGCCCTCAAAAGTGAATAGCCCGGACAGGATTTTCCTGTTCTCGAGAAAGATAACCCCAAAAACAACTTCTAAACCACCAATTTGGGGAAAAATGACCACACCGAAGCGGGAAAATAACCTTAAAATTAATTCTCTCTCTCTCCCTAAACCCGTGGACGGTGGATGTACTGGTTAGGAGGTTGCTGTTGATTAGGTGGTTGGGTTCTTTCAACGGACATCCCCACATGTCCGTTACAATATATTATTCAAACATTAATATTTTATCATTAATTTATTCAGGATGGGTCGATGATAAGGAAAATATGAAACATAATGGCGTTTTTCTTGGCGGGCTGACTGTGTCAGTGAGCAGCTCGTGTTTCTTAGTGACGAGTTGAAAATCAACGTGTTCCTTGGATTATAAAATAATAATGAAATTGTCAATTGTTTTATCGCCGATTACCGACTGGACAAGAACCCAAGAAACACGTGAAAAATTGCTAAAGTTCAAGTTGCTGTCAAGAAACACGAGCTGCTTATTGATGCAGTCAGCACCCCAAGAAAAACGCCATAAAAATAGAGAGTCATTTATTCTTCATGATGATGATTAGGTTTGATTGTAGTCATCCGTCGATAATTTATCGATGTGCCATGATAAGTTTTCGAAAGAGTAAAATGTTCCTTTGTAGATGGCGCTGCGGCACAGACCTCCGCCTTATATCATTTCACAAAATCGCCCCCCATCCTCATAAAGTTCAAAACGAAACTATAGACGTATCCACGTCAATAACTTTGAACGTTCAAGAGCCATATTACGGATATCCAAGTATGCTGGTCAGGTGATCTACTTCTTTAGAAAAAATCTGACTTTGCAAAAACTGGATGGTCAACCTGTCAATGTTGGATTTTCTATAAGGATTTTTTCCATGAACGATTCTCCATAGGATTTTAGAATTCTCATAGGATTTTTCCCTATAAACTATTCTCTACAGGAGTTTTGAATTTTTATGAAATTTTTTTCTATAAAGCATTTTCTATAACATTTTAGAATTCTTATAGGATTCCTTCTTATAAACCTTCCTCTACAGGATTTTTGAATTCTTATACGATTTTTTTCTATGAACAAATTTCCTATGAGATTTTAAAATTCGTATTTACTTCTTTCCTATAAACCTTCCTCTATAGGATTTTAGAATTGTTATAGGAGTTTTTCTTAAAAACCCTCTTCTATAGAAAAAAATCCTATAAGAATTCTAAAATCCGAAAGAAAATGGTTTATGGAAAAAATCCATACAAAAATTCCGAAATCCTATAAACTTTGGAATTTCTAGAGGAAAAAAAACCAGACGGCTAGATACTAAGCCACGCCCCTGTTAGACTTCCCAATAGGACAAGTTCGGATTCTCCATAGCATTCCTATAGAAAATCCTATACTAAAAATTTCACCTTCCGGCCATTTAGCGATCACATCAACCAGATAAAAATACAAATGGAAAGTAACTCATTTCATTTTTTAAGTGCCTACGTTTCGGACACTATATGTGTCCATCTTCAGGGCAATATTTATTGTTCTGTATAAGAAAGAAAATTTACAAAAATTAAATCCAAAAAAACAAACAGATGAAAACATATTTAAACTAGGGGTGCGGCCGGTCTACGGGGTATTGTTGGTCGCTCGCAAGCTCGCTCCCGAGTTTGGGTGCGTTCAAATCGGAGCGAACCATTGAGGTTCACAACTAAAACTTCCCGGTTTTCATCACCCCATATATACATTAAAAACAAAAAAAATAAATTGTATAGAAATATCCAGTTCTATTGATTTTTCTTCTATTGAAATAAGTTTTATTAAATATTTCTATTGGAAAAGATCTCGAATAGAAATCGACGAAAAATTAATAGAATTTTCAGTAGAAATCCAATAGAATTTCAATAGAATTCCTTAGCGAATTCGATAAGATTTCCTATTGCATTCTTTCATACGTGAAATGGAACGAAAAAAATTTATTTAGAATTAGAAAAAGAAAATTAGCAAAATTGTTTCATTTTCAAAATATTTTTCAGCATTTACTCCCCTTCAACCGCGTTAATTGATTCGGCTCCTGCGCAAAAGGTCAGCGAAAGTAGAAAAAAAATAGAAAAAAAAACATTTGAAGATTTGAAAAAAAAAAAACAGATAATGAAATTTTTCATCTTATGTTTTCCTGGAAAAACTGGAGAACAGCTGGACCAATTTCCTCGAAAATCCTTTCCGCTCTAAGTTGGATGGAGACGCTTCGATTGCATCATTGATGGCCTTGATCGCATCATCCGTTCAGGAGATATCATAAACAAAAATTTTTGGTCACACACACACACACGCACACACACACACACACACACACACACACACACACACACCCACACACACACCCACACACACACACACACACACACACACACATCATCTTGAAAATTATCGAGGATTGTTGTGGAGACCTTGAAACGTCGAGATATGATGAAAAATCGATTTTCGATTTTCGGGGTGATTACAATAACTTCCCTAGCCCGGGAAGTTAAAAATTAATAGCAAATTCATGAGAATCAAAATTACCAAAATCCCATGAGATGTTAAGGGATAGAGTAGAACAAAATAACCAACAATTGCACATGACAGATGAGACAACATGTCATAAGCCTCTTCTAACCTGAAAACACAATGCATGATCACTAACACTGAGAGTTATACCAGAAATTATAGGATTTAAGAAAAATTTTTTTTTTGTTTGTTCAAAAGAGTAAAAATTCCTCTAAAAAACAAGTCAAAGCAAAATATTTAACTGTAAACTAACAATTAATATTAACAAGAAATTAAAGAAGGAAAGAATAAACCTACTGTTGGTTGCAGATGGCTAAGAGAGAAGAGATCTATCTCTGGTTGATGTGATCGCTAAATGGCCGGAAGGTGAAATTTTTAGTAATTAATGAAAGCGATTGATATAATAACGTCAAGAAAATCCTATAGGAATTCCTATAGAATTGCTTATAGGACTTTTTCCTATGTGGTTGAATATCGACTGTCGAAACAAAGGAAACGTTGAGTATTTTTTATTATTGAAGTATTTCATTAGAGAGACAGACTTTTGAGAGAAGAGTAGGGATGATTCTTGTGACAAAGATCGTCAGTACTGTTGATAATCCAACCAGGTCAAGTTCATGTCGATGCATTTCGTGTCATAAATTGGTGTCTAAACTCTGTGACTGTATTTATGTATAACTTTTAAATATTATGACTCACTAAATACTGCTCGCTCATTCTACTTCAATTAACGATTGCACGCATAATTCATTATTCAACTAACAATGTATCCTGTCCTCCGTGCAATATGGGTGTTTTCAGAGGATGTAAACCCACGAAGGCACGTATATTGAATAAAAAAATTGTGCGTGTAAAAACAACGAGCGACAGAAGTGAAACTGTTCATGTAGGTTATATCTCATTTGTTAATTCATTAGTGTTTTCTGCAGCAATCATTCACGTTCCAAATATCTCGAAATCTTTTGCAAATTCATCGAGACATGCTCTACTCGAAATTTCGTTAATTTCATGATGTACGATATTGTTCCTGATTTAGGTTCGTATGACTAATGTTTATCGAGATATTGACATTCGTTTCTTCTTCCCTAACGTTTTTTAGGGATTCAAAACGTTTTTAATTTAAACTTCTTTAGCCCAAAAGTCGAAATTTGAAGGATTTGAAGTTAAATTTGAAGTCTTAAGGGGGAAGACGTGGAAAGATCAGGCAAAAGCCCAAAAGTCGAAATTTGAAGGATTTAAAGTTTTTTTTTGAAGTTTATTGCTGCACGTTTTGTTGAAAATTCAACCATGAGTGTTTGTTTCGCGTAGGGACTTGTTTTGTTCTGTCGCAGTTGCTCTCATATTACTCTTATCACTCCGATATTACTTTTGACGTGGATACGTCTATGGTTTCATTTTTGGGGTGTCATTTTGTGAAAAAATCTTCATTTACTAACGCCATCTAGTAGGTGTTTCTTATACTAACGCCTCGACGATATATGGATAAATTATCGATTGATGATTACTCAAAGTTATTGACGGTTGATAATAATCAAACTTAATTATCATGACGTTAGAGGTTTCTCTATTCTTTATCCTGATTACACTTAACACTTACGATGATTGATCGCATATAAACGCGTGGTAAATAGGATATTCTAAAAAGTTCTAAAAAGTTCCGGAAAGTGCTAGGATGTCCTAAAAAGTTCCAGAATGTTCTAGAAAGTTCTAAAATTTTCTAGAAAGTGCTAAAATATTCTAGAAAGTTCTAGAATGTTCTGGAAAGTACTAGGATGTCCTAAAAAGTTCCAGAATGTTCTAGAAAGTTCTAAAATTTTCTAAAAAGTGCTAAAATATTCTAAAAAGTTCTTGAATGTTCTGGAAAGTACTAGGATGTTTTAAAAAAATCCGGAATGTTCTAGAAATTTCTAGAATGTTCTGGAAAAAGCTAAAATATTCTAAAAAGGTTCAGAATGTTCTAAAAAGTTTTAGAATGTTCTGGAAAGTGCTAGGATGTTCTAAAAAGTTCTAGAAGGTTCTAGAAAGTTTTAGAATTTTCTAAAAAGTGCTAGGGTATTCTAAAAAGTTCCAGAATTTTCTAGAAAGTTCTAGAATTTTCTAGAAAGTGTTAAAATATTCTAGAAAACGTTAAAATGAAGTGTTAAAATGTTCTAGAATGTTTTGGAAAGTACTAGCATAGTCTAAAAAGTTTCGGAATGTTCTAGAAAACTCTAGAATTTTCTGGAATGTGCCAAAATATTCTAAAAAGTTCTAGAATTTTCTGCAAAATGCAAAAATATTCTCAAAAATTTTAGAATGTTCTGGAAAGTCCTAAAATATTCTAAAAAGTTCTAGAATGTTCTAGCAAGTTCTGGAATTCTCTAAAAAGTGCTAGGGTATTCTAAAAAGTTTCAGAATTTTCTAGAAAGTTCTAGAATTTTCTGGAAAGTGCTGAAATTTACTAGAAAGTTCTAGAATGTTCTCAAAAGTCTGGAAATCTCTCAAAATATATCAAATGATTGTAAATTTTTATAGATCTTCCACGAATTAGTGGGATTAAATCGAATTCATCTCGATGAAAACTGAACCACCACAAGGTGGACCATACAACATTAGTTATTCATAATATAAGAAATAAAAGAACGAAAAAACAGATCCCATAGACGTATCCACGTAACAACTTATGGCTGTATCAGCCGCGACAGCTTCTGTCGCGCCCACTACAGCCGCGCCAATTTTTTTTTTATGCAATGTGTAACGAGATTTTTCTCGTTACGTATAGAAAACACCTTGAAAGGAATGAGTGAGTAGAGTTGGGAGAGAGAGAGACATCTGACGTCAGCCGAACAAGGCTCGACTGAAGGTGGATAGATTATGGAGAAGAGGGGATACGCCAGTTCGGGTGGATTGAGCTTGCCACTCTCTAAAGTGATCGTTTTGGTATGCTATCGCTAATTTAGCATCCGTGCAGTTGTGGTTGGGTAGAGTAGGGTGGACCTACAGGCTTCCCAACTATGCGGTGTTAAAGGCTCTGCAGACTTAGCCTAGGGACGGACGGGCAGGTGTAAGAACTGCCACTTCCCCTTCTCCGAGGAGATTGATGTCGGGCCAATCAGGCTGGTCCACGTCGAGAGAACGTAGCTCGAGTGGTACTGGAGTGAGAAGCCTAGACTGGGAAATTAAGCCCTGGGAGATTTCTGGTTAGTTCAGAACGGGTGCTCGTGCAGAGCGGAACAGTAGAGATGACTGGCGAGTTATCGATAGGCGTCACCTCGCAGATAGCGGGGAGGCGAGCAGAGGGAGATGCTCCTGCATCTCCCGAGAGAGAATAGCGCTGGTTTCCCGTCGCATGGAATGCTACGTGGCAGGGCTTCGGATCTTCCGGCAAAACGAATGGGTGTTGGAGTGGACGTGTAGGTCGGGAGTTAACAGTGTCTCTGGCTGGGCCTTCGTCGCATTCCCCTCCCGGTCAAAGTAGTCGGGGGATTTGTCTCGCGATGATATTGCTGTTACCGGATGTACACGGAGAAAAATATTCAGGAAAAATTACGGAAAAAGCCACGTAAAAATTACGATCCGAAACGTAATCGTGGGGCGAAATGTAGTTGCGTAAAAAGTACGTGTCGTAGCGGAAACTTTACGAATCTCTCGGTGAAAATTACGACACTCAGTTCCGTAAAAATTGACTCTCCTGTGTAGGAAAATTTCCTACATAAATTCGTAATTTTTCCCTGACTTGATTTTTTTTTTCGTGCGGAATAATGATAATAATATTAATGATAATTAAACTTAAATTTTTATTAATTCTAATGCCGATTTTTTTCACTCGTTAGATCATAATTTTGGGAATTATTGGGGCACATGAGGATCAAGAAAGAGGATTAAAAAATGAAGAATTTTTTTTCACTGATTATTTTTATTAGAAAATGTGAACAAGATTCATTCTAACATTCAAACTCAACTAGACAAACAGGCGCGCTAACGCGCGCTGCTAACTTCTCATGAATAACATCGTTGTAGTCAAGGAAACTGTTGATTAGATTTATCGACCAATAGGAAGACGAATAAAAAGTCAACAATCAAGACAATGATTCATTGTCAATCAACTTTATGATAAAGGATTTTATATTTCCAAAATATATTTTTCTCCCACGCATCCCCCTATCCTTCTGATTAAACAACTTTTGACGTCGTTGGAACTGAGTAAACTCCAAGAGTATTGTTCACCGTCGAGTATATACGATTAAATACGTTTGTTTAAATAAACACTATGGCACAATTTTACAATGAAAATACAGTCGTCGTTAGTTAATGGAACACAGAAGACACACTTGTATTAATATCTAGATTTTTCAACTGTTTTTACCACTCATTTATCCACTGTCACCACTAATTATGTTGTTAGTTTGTATTGAATAACGCAATAAGACGCAATACACTGCTGGAACAGTTGTACTCCCGAACTTGTCTGACGACAATCGATGGATTCCGAATCATTAGAGTGGGGGGGGGGGCGGCACACTGTCTATGCAAGGTCGAGCCCCCTCTCCATACCAGACGGGAAAATTTACGTCTCGTAATGAAAAAAATTACGGAACTGGGAAACGTAAAAAAAACAGTAAGAGTCACAGAAAAATTTCGAGAAATCGAGTAATATTTCCATTTCTTTCTGTACTTTTTGATGAAAACTCAGTAAATTTGACATTTATAGAAAAAATTACGGAACTTTAAAATAAATTTTCCGGAGCAAATCGTAAAATCTACAATTTGTTTCTTATTTTTTCCGTAACTTTTCAATAAAATTTCACTGAAATCACATTTCAGCTCACAATTACGCGACTTTTTTCGTAATTTTTCCTGAATTTTTTTCTCCGTGTGGAGGGAAGCCGCGTGGGCGTGTAGATCGGGAGTTAACAGTGTCTCTGGCAGGGTTTTTCCTACACGTGCCTCCACATTCCGGGCCCCGAGGGGTTAGAAGGATTCGCAGATCGGTCAAGGCCGCTCGCCGTTAGTGATAATGCCGAGTGCAAAAGTCCGCTGATCGGGTGGAAATCACCCGAAGGCGACAGACACGAGACTATTCGTCTGTTGAGTGAACAATTCTCTCTGTATTTGCTGTCGGGAGAGTGCAAAAGCCCCGATAAGCGAGCGGAAGCACTCCTAACATGGTGGCCCTCGCCCCTCTACCATGAAATACTAATACTAGCGTGGCATCCGTGGTTCCCGTCCACGAGAAGTCCTCCAGGTGACGAGTTTTCCCTGGAGGCCGGTTTAGTTAGGTTTTCTGGATAAAATCTAGCTGGCGCCCAAATCGTAGCGATATGAGGAATGGGTAAAGAGTAGTTTGGGATTATGTCCCCGGTAAAAAACTGGAGAAAAATCCCTTACAGATGAGATCAAGAGTGAATGCACTTGCTATGAGAGCACTATAGTCTTTGCGTGAGAGAGAAATGCTCATAGTTGAACGCGTGGAGCAGCGTGCTTAGATAAATATTAATATCTCGATAATTTATTACATAAAAAAAGTTTTTATTCGTCATAAAATTATATAAATTTTGTACACTGCATGTTTCGATAACTAGTCGATAGTTTTCAAGATATTTCGAGTGAAAGTATTCACTGCACAAAGCACTCGCAGAAGGATATCCGTCTACGCATCGAGCCTCTTTCTCCTTATGCTCCACTCACTATTCTCCGTCCTCGTTGGCGTGGAACATTCAACGCAACCGTTAGATTCGTCCGAACTCGAGTAAGAAGTTTCACTTCAAAAAAGTGTGAGCGTAGAAGTCTACGTGAGGCAGAAGTGAAACTCTAACTCGTGCATAAATTCGTGCGAAGTACCGAATGGTGACGAAGAGCTACGAGGCCCCTCACCGACTGAGTCTCCCCACTACTCTTTTCACCGCTTCCCCTTTTCTCCTAACACTACGTAAATTTCCGACCACCATAACGCGGCATAAGAAGTTTCACTTTAAAAATAAATAAATAAATCGTCATAATTTTTAGAATTTCTCTTTTGTTCTTAATTTTTTTCGGGAATTCATTTCATTCAATATTATGAGGAGTAATTTATACGATCTTAGACTTGACTCTCGTTGTTCTAACTAACCTCTCACCAGAGGCCGGAAACGCTTGGATTTGAACCATCCAGTATGACCGCCCCACACAACTACTGGTTTTTTAATTGATCGTTCGCAATTATTTGGCCGGCAAACTATGTTTTTAACCATCAAGAAAAAGAATAAAGACTTCAATGAACAAAATTATATATGGTTATATGGACGAAAAAATGTTCTAAAGGTATGTATTATTGGTTTGAAGACGAGAGTCGGTGGCTCTCATGGATATACTGTATTAAATATCATAAATATTAAATATTATTTTCCAAAATTAATATCTCAAAAGAAAACTTTCGGCAACTAAGGTTGAAATTGGGCGCAAAAGAAGCTCTCAATCCATAGTATGAATAGCAGAAAGGTTTTTTTCCCTGGAAAAAATCTCCAAACTACTTGGATGTTCTTAAAAATGTATTGAATTAATAATTAAGCAAGAGTTGGAAGATTTTTTCCAAGGACATTCTTTCTATTTATAATGAGAGAAGCAAAACATGATTAGAAGAAATAGTAAAAAAATGACATATTTTCAGGGTACGGACATTCGACTCCTGTAACAGTTTGGGGAAAAGGCTTTTGCATGCTTTACGCGACGATTGGAATTCCCCTCGGTCTGGTTATGTTCCAGAGTATCGGTGAACGTTTGAACAAAGTCGCGTCAGTCATTATTAGACGGATGAAAAAGTACATGAGGTGTAACAAAACTGAGGCAACGGAAATGAATCTCATGCTTGCCACTGGTGTTCTCTCCAGCATCATCATTACCACTGGAGCTGCCGTGTTCTCTCGTTATGAGGGCTGGAGTTATTTTGATAGCTTTTACTACTGCTTCGTTACGCTAACTACCATTGGTTTTGGAGATTATGTCGCTCTACAGGTAGGAATTAATATCTGAAATAGTCATGATCAAGATGTTCGACTTCAAGGATGGTTGAAAACACTTGAGGAGTTGAGTAGTAATCAAAGGATGAGTCAGTTTCACTTTAATATAGATAAATTTTTGGAAAATATCTTGAAATCGAAGAGAGATAGAAATTTTGTCAAAAAAGGTTTTTTTGTAGATAACTATAAGATCTATGGCGAAAATCCATATCCATATCCAAAAGCCCTCACTTTCCTTAAATTGATCTGTCCAGTTTCACGCCTCCACTACCGATTTTAATTTTCTTTCTCTCCATTGTAGAACGATCAAGCATTGTCTACAAAACCCGGATACGTTGCCCTGAGTCTCGTATTCATCCTCTTTGGACTTGCAATAGTTGCTGCCAGCATTAACTTACTTGTTCTTCGATTCATGACAATGTACGTAAAAAGAAATTTTCTCAAATGAATGCATGAAATCTCACCGAAGCTTAAATTTGATTATACGTTCCACCTTCAAAGCCATTGGATGACTTTTATTATACGGGGATATGATAATAAGTAAGGAGAATCGTAGACTTGATTGGTTCTATCCCATTTATCCTTTAACACTAGGTTGGTCGCGCTATGGTTATTTCCCCGCACTTTTTCAATTTCTCATTATAAAATGAAACAAACGCGACGAGAAAATCTGAAAAAAGTTGACATTTCATCTTGAAGTGTATAGAAACCCCATCTATAAAGACTTCGATTGAAAAAATTTCCAATTATGAAATATTAAAATGTTTGTGCTGAAAGTCCGGGAGTCTGCCCGTATCACAAAGCCATACGGAGAGAAATTTTCGATAAAAATTATGGTAAAAATTACCCAGACGAATGGTAATTAATTTCCCGGGCTAGGGAAGTTATTGTAATCACCCCGAAAATCGAAAATTGATTTTTCATCATATCTCCACGTTTCAAGGTCTTTATAATGTTTCTCTATGGTTTTTAACAAAATGTCTGTCTGTGTGTGTGTGAGTGTGTGTGTGTGTGTTACTAGGTATGTATGTGGTCAAAATTTTGGGTTAACGATTTCTCATGGACCAATGGTCCGATTTAACTTTTTTTTTTCAATCGATGCGTCTCCACCTAATTCAGACCGGATTAGATTTTGTCTGGAATCGATCCAGTAGTTTTCGAGTTTTTCCAAAAAAACATTGAAAAAATTACTTTTTAACTTCCCGACCCGAAGGGTGGAAGTTATTGTGATGACCCCGAAAATCGAAAGTGGAAATTTTATGATATCTCCACGTTTCATGACTCCTCGAATCTTTCTATGATGTTTTTGGACACATGTCCATCTGTGTCTGTCCGCCCGTCCGTCCGTCCGTCTGTGTGTGTGTGTGTGTGTGCGTGCGAATGTGTGTGTGTGTGTGTATGTGTGTGTGTGTGTGTGTGTGTGTGTGTGTGTGTGCGTGTGTTTGTGTGTGTGTGTGTGTGTGTGTGTTTGTGTGTGTGTGTGTGTGTGTGCGAATGTATGTGACGCTAAAATTTTGTGGGACACCCTTCTCTTGAACGAACGGTGCAATTTGATTTTTTCCTTTTTCAATCGATGCATCTTCATGTAACTTAGAACTGATTAGTTTTTGAAGAAAATCGCCTCAGCGGTTTTTTAATTATTTGCAAAAAATATGCGAAAAAACGTCGAAAATTAGGTTTTTCGACAAATTCCTCTTTTTCTTTTGATTAAATGATGCGATTTGAAATTTTCTGCATGCAATCGATGCGTCTTTATGTAGACTAAATCTGACTGAATCGAGAACAAAATCGTCTCAACAGTTGTTTAGTTATTTGAAAATGAAATTTCCGGAGTTTTTTTCATTTCTTCTCTATTTGAGATTTGACAAATTCTGAATATTGAAAATATTGTAAATTGAAGAAATTAAGTTGAAAAAACATCAAGAACATAGAAAAAAAGAAGAACACTATTTTTGTTTTCATTTCAAAAAAGGGCTATGACAAGAATAGTTTTTCTTTCATGTTGCAATCGAAATTCATATTAGCCTATGGATACTTCGATTTTGGTTTCGATCATTGAAATTCAGTCGCTGTTTTCACTATTTCAATTCTTGCTGTTTTCTTTGTCTTTTCCTGGAATCGCTCACTTGTGCTTCTATGTACCAATGACTTAATAAAAGAAATTGATTGTATTGTCCATGACCAAGAATCTATTAAGTAAGAATGTTGAATGTTATGAATTAACACATTCCTCTTTGTACAAAAAGAGTCTGTAGATAATTCGATGTGTACAATCCCATTCTGTTTTAATTGATTACTGGTTATGGACAATACAGCCAAACAATTTTTCAAACTTTACGCGGCAGTCGATAGGGCAGAGTGTCGCATTATCTGGAGAGGCTATTCTCTATGATTTAATCATGTGCCATCTATGCCCTATTCAAAGAATTACGTACCACAGCGCTGGGCATCTAGTAACTCTGGATGGCCTTTCCCACTATTATTCAGCTGGAATCGTTGCGATTCACAGCGTTTACGTAGCTTTCAGAAGAATTATCATTTCTTCCATTAAAAGCTTTTTTTTTTTCTTCACGAGATCGGCCGTGCGTGCTACGCACGCACCTTCTCATCATCTCCTATGATACAACAGCTTTCTTGAAATCCAAGTGGTGGCGCGTCGGTTTCAGCATTACGCTCATTCGAGATTTTCGAGATATATCGATAGTTTCTTTCCCTTCTCCTTTTTACAATAGGATCAATCGATTTTTTTTTTAGTTTGTTGTCTGCTCAAGGTGTCACAAATTTTAGAATAAAGCCAATCGTCAGCCGAAGGCGACTGAAAATTTGTAATCAATTATCAATAATTGTTTGCCGAAGGCGACAAAAAATATTGTAATACAAACAATTGTCGGCCGAAGGCGACTGAAAATTTGTAATTTATGATCAACAATTGTCTGCTGAAGGCAAAAAAAATATTGTAATACAAACAATTGTCGGCCGAAGGCGACTGAAAATTTGTATTGATAGCAAGATGAAGATAACTACAATGCTGACGAAAATTCCAATTCGAAGAACGTGGACATCCTTCAGCAAGCTGGCGGAGATGGTAATGCTAATAAGAAAATGACTAGCGCTGTACAAAAAATACGATATACATGCCCGGCAAGAGTGCAGGAGAATACACTCCATGAAATGATGAAAGCATTGAATTGTAAACAAAAAGAATTCGTAATGCACATTTTACACTGCTTCAAAATCGGTCAAATACCATTTAAAATATTCCTGAGTGGTTCAGCCGGTGTTGGAAAAAGTACTGTCATCAACGCAATCTATGAACTAATAACCAATATTACGACAATTTACCTGGTGGGAATATGGATAAAGTTATAGTATTGCTATGTGCGCTATCAGGTAAAGCAGCATTTCTTATTAATGGTGTCACATTACATTCTGCATTTATATTGCCAACCAAAAAGTATGGTGTCCAGATATCAGAATTATCAAGTGATTACGCTAATACTGTCAGAGAAAAGCTATCAAAAAAGCAGCTGTTGATAATTGATGAGATTTCCATGGTGGGTTCGAAGGTATCCGATTGAGACAAATTAAGGGTGTGAATCAACCGTTTGGGGGTATTTCTGTACTAGCCGTCGGTGATTTAAATCAATTACCTCCTGTTTTGGATACACCTGTTTACAAAGTATCGAAGAATAATCAGATGGCTGTTTTCATGGACGTGAATCCTCTATGGAAAGACTTCGAATTCTATGAACTAACTGAGATAATGCGTCAGAAAGATGACATAGCATTCATAAAAGCATTGAATAATTTATCCCTCGATCAAATGTCTGAGGACGATGTGCAACTGATTAAATCGAGAGAAATCTTACATGAATTTGATGTACCTCAAACAGCTATCAGACTATACGCTACTAATGCTAATGTAAGAGCCTACAATCCTGAAAAAATCGCCCAGAGTAGTAGTAAATTGTTCGTATCGACAGCGGAAAATATATTCCCGACAGGCGCCGATAAATTAGCCAAGAAATTTCTACAAAAACTTCTGAAGAATGACCAGCATGCTAATGAATTACAGGAAAAGGTAGAGCTGAAAATAAACATTAAATATATGATAATAAACAATATTGACGTGGAAGATGGTTTAGTTAATGGAGCATGCGGAACATTGAAATCCATCACGTTCAAAGATAATACAAAAATTCCATCTATTCTATGGTTAGATTTTCAGCTTCCAAGAGTTGGTGTGAAAGCTAGAACTCGTTTCCAGGACTATATGAAAAATAAAAATATTGATGCCGGTTTAATACCAATAGAAAGAGTCTCCATTCGTGTCGATATGGCGGATAGCTACAAATATCAAATTATAAGAAATCAATTCCCAGTCATCCCTGCTGAACGATAACAATCTATAAAAGCCAAGGACAAACATATACCGAAATATGCTTAGATTTTACAAAGAAAGAAAGAAGATCTATCCAATTGTTCTATGTTGCGCTAAGTCGAGTCACGAAATTGAGTGGCTTATATATTTTAGGGATATTTCGAGGACCTGGAATAGAAAAGTCGACTATACAGACAACGACACTAGCTTTGACTGAACTGATTCGGTTGCGGAATATCCGACAGTTGAAATTATCATTCAGTAACTTGATCCACGGAGATGCTTTGAAAATTGTGTATCAAAATGTTGGCACTCTGAAGAATAAATTGAGTCATATAACTGAAGATCAATGGTTTAATCGAGGTGATGTACTGGTTTTCAGTGAAACATTAATAAATTGTAATGATAAAGTAGACATTGAAAATTATCAAATTGTTTTCTGTTCTGATTATGATAAGACTGGTCGCGGATTGATTTGTTATGTTAGAGACCAGCTACAAGCCGAGAATGTAACAGATGCATGTGAGTTTACTTCAACAGCTAGTGTTCAATTATTCGTTCTGAAGATATTGGAATGTTATTTGATTTCTGGATACAAATCCCCGAAAACGACAAAAGCAATGTTTGAGAAAACTTTCGAAGGAGTGATATCCCACATTCCTCATGGGAATAAGAAAATCCTCATGGAAGACTTCAATTACGATGTTTTCCATATCGACGATAATGCAAACATATATTTGGGTAATTATCTGAAGTCCCACCAATTACTCACTAAACTGCCGAAAGACAGTGTAACAACAAATTTGAACACACAAATTGACGTGGTTTTCACAAATTTCGAGGATGTTGATGCTGGGGTTTATGAAACATATTTCAGTTATCATAAACCCATCTATGCCATCCTCCAGAAAAATCCGTACCTCGTAACCAATCGAATGATGAATGGTGATAATGGTGGTAAAAATGATCAAGTGACCAATATCCATGATGGAAGTGATCGAATAATAAAAAAAAGAGGAGATCATTGGATAGTTAATGTTGATAACGAAAGTGATCCAATGAGTATCAGTGACATTGATGACGAAAGAAATTACAGAAGTGATTCTGAACATAGTTCCCCGTCAGAGTTATTCCAAACGATGATTACAACTACGCCATATCTGAAAAAAAATGTAGAAAAGTATTGAAATCCAATTACTATTTGAAATGTCACCATATCAATTTCTTTCACGAAATAATGAATAGATCGTTAGTTGAACAGGGAATATTTAATCTGGCCCAAGATACTGGCTTTGTACAGTACTTTCTCCGCAACCTGCAACCGATTCATGCATCTGCGAATAATATTCAGATCATTTACAGTGGCAAAGTTGAAGCAAAGAAAGGCGAAAAAATACCGGTGGGCCACTGGATTTGCACGAAATATGATGGAAATGGAAATGTTCATATTTATGATAGCAACAATTCTGGGACGTTAAAGAAAGATCAAATTGATTATTTGAATGCACTGTATCCATTTCCCAAAAATTATATCCATCAGCAGTTCAGCAGCAACCGGATGGCATTTCTTGTGGAGTTTTCGCCATATATTTCGCGACTCTACTGTCTCACGGTGAAGATCCAAGTAGACAGACGTACTATGACACACGCTTGATGCGGAATCATGTCTCAACAATTTTGTTGAATCGACAGTTGTTACGCTTCCCGGCTGAAGGATATCTAGCTCAATGACTAGCATAAATGATAAGAATCCCAATGAATGATCACATATATCCGTCGTTAATCTCATTGAAAATCTCAATCACTAGATGAACTATTTCCCATTATAATTTCGGAATTACCCAATTCGTGAATGATCATTCTTAACTGGAAACAAATCTAGTGAATTTTAATTCGATGCGATCATCTACAAAGACATTGCAGATTGCGAAAGTAGTCCAGTTGATTAACACATGGCATGGGGAAGGGTGCGAGGTAGTATGCCATTTGCAATTTTCGGGTAACCTTGGACAAATTTCATTGTCTCCATTGCTGAACCATTATGAGTATTCATAAAACTCATGAGATCATTGAATAATCATACAATAACAAAAAAGGATCATCAAATTTGTTCTCCGTTATTATGACTCATTCTTGAGACGATGATTACACAACTAACCTTGAACGATCCATTGTTTGTATTAATGCTGCATCACGCATTCATTGTTCAATTACGTTATTAATGAGCAATTCCACGTTTCTCGAAAAGTCATGATGTAGCGCCTCGCTACATCTACATTTAGCGTCAATACACAGACATGACACGTGTGTAGTTGAGATACTCGGACACCAGTGACATCATCTTACTCTGTCTCTATCCGATCAAATATATTCTCTCACTCGCACCTATTGTCACGCGTTGCCGAATTCTCGCCTTACGCGATTTATTATATTCAGTCTGGCATTGACTGCCTCAGACACAGGAGTCAACAACTACTCCTTACATCACTTTGTATATAACTAGATGCGTTTAATAAATCAGTAATTTAACATTAATTACTTTGTTAGTGGTTTCATTACAATCTTCCCAACACATAAACCTGAAACCCTACAATGAGACCTTTTCGTTGAAAGATCCAATTTCTAATAACATCACAATATTTCCTTCGACCCACCTAATTCCAGTGATATTGCCAAAATAGTCTCCCCATCCACTCCACTGTTGGATTGTTATCATATTTCATGAGCATTACTCAGTGAGTCGATTATCTTATAATCGAATTATGGAAAAATATCAACAGAAGTTTTCATAACTCATCAAGATGACCATGAGCATTATTTCTTTAGGAAAAATAAAAGAACATGTGAAGGAAACTTTTTTTCCATTTGAAAAAACCTTCATTTTTGCTTCCGAATGGGAGCTTTGTAATTTCTTCCTTTTCGCAATTTCTAAATTTGACTGGAAACGATGTAGAATGGTCTGAAATGTAGAACTACGAAGTTTGGAGCCAATATCCGTGTGTGCGGGTGTCCGCTTAGAGATCACTTCTTCGTAAATTAAACAATTAATTGAGCGAAATACTTCAAAAAAATCTGTAATTTTATCAGATAGTTGTTATTAGTTAGAGCTACTTCGGTGCCAAATTTCAGCCTGATCGTTTCGGTAGTTTTTGGAAAATACTAATTTGCGTGTAAATTGGTTTTCGTAAATATCATGGAATAGACTCAACCGATTTGTTTTTTATTTCTGTTAAAATCTTTATATTGATTTTTGAATAGCAAGAACGTCAATTAAATTGAGCGAAAAATTATAATTAAACCATGTAATGACATTTGCCAGCGATTCTTTGTAGTTTTCAATAATCTTTACATTTTATGATGTGTTACTTCAAACGCGATAGAGAGTCCTGACGAGTTACCTGACGAGCAAAGGAACGCGGAATCAAAACAAAACAGGAGAGAAGTGCGGAACAAAAGAAAAGCCACTAGCTACGAAATTTTAGAGTCCGATTTACTTTGTTGTGTTTACAATTTGTGGAATTAGCTGAGAACTGATTCGAGAGCGGTTAGTAGTGTCGTGACCATTTCGGAGGTAAGTACCAGTGAAAGAAGTTAACGAGTGAATCCAATTCATCCAAATAAATCATTTGGAAGTGTTGTAGAGCATTATAAGTGAAACACACTGTATCTATTGTTTCTTTCCAGGCAAAAATGGTGCACCGACAAATTGGTAGTGAGTGTAACAATTGAACATTTTGCGATATTACAATGAATGATTTATTTCTTTGTTGTTTATTTCGGGTGCTTTCGAGATGACTACGCCGTGATTTCAAAATATTTGTATTGTCAATCATCCTTCTTTTCGAATAATTTACCGTACTCTTCTTTCAATCAAATAATGAGAAAAATTTAATTGAATAGGCAAAAAAAATAATTCATATCGATGTGTTAGCCACGTGAATTTTAAACGACAATTCTTATTGGAATAAGTGTGGCAAATTACATACGTCCCCATCAACTCTATAATTAATAATAATGAAAATATTATAAATTTCAGTTGCAAACGTCATAAATATGATGCAACAAATGTTTATGGGTCAGTAGCACCCAAATCAAGCCCAACAAGGAGAAGGAGAGAGAAACGGGATGCCTGAGGATGAAGAAGAGAGAGAGGGGGGCTGGGCAGCAGGAGCTGGGGACAACGATCCTTCTCACGTCGAACCTGGTGAACTCATTGAGGATCTTGTCCGACTATTACAACAGCAGCAGCACCTCCCTCAGCAACGCCAGCTACTCCAAAGGCTATTAGCTCGTTGCCCACGTACTGCTGCTGATTTGATGGAGGTACTACAGGCAGCAATGCTGGGTCAAACCAGAAGGACATGGCGTAAGTCCAAAATTGATGGTCAAAAATATATTATGAGCAGACCAATGAAATATGAGCAAACAATTTCGTCAAAGGTGTTTGATTGAAACAGATAAATCAAAGAAACAAAAGAAACATGATTGTAATTTTGGATATTCAATCGAATAATTGACAGTTGGATTCGAAATTAATTATTTTCACAGCAACAAAAAATTTTCAAATTCAAAATACGAGAGGCTAGAATTAATTTACAACTAGGGCATCATGCGCGCTATCACGCGCGACAAAGTTAGCGCAGTAGTGCACGAAAATTGATCATTTTCTGCATAATCATATACTTTTTATCATTTTTTATAAACTTTTAGAATAGGAGGAGTTGCTATACTTTGATAATTGCTGCACGGCTACTTAGAACTCGCAAGAAAAACTGGAAGGTATTCAAAATAGAGAATTTGTCAAAATGAGCCATTATGACTGAAAAATAGCCAAAATAGGAATTTTTTAAAAATTAGCCATTTTGGATGAAAAAAAGCTCACCCCTGGCGGCGGCCCGACCAGAATTTCATCTTTTTGATTCTTTCTCGTACTATATTTCAGAAATTGCCTATGGGCTACAGAAAACTCGAGAGAGAAGCTGGAAAATAGTGAAAATGTAAAAAAACACGGCTATAACTACACGTAAATTGCGCGCAATTTAATACAAACGATAAATAACATCCTAGTAGTCATGGAGATCATTAATTGATCCATTGACCAATAGGAACATGAATAAAATGTTAACAATCTGCACAATATTTCATTGTCAATCAACTTCATGATAAAGGAAAAAGATTTGTTCGGAAATTCATTAAAATAGAATTTAAAAAAATCGTCACTCATGCGTGTACTCATCCTTTATGACCGCACAAAAGCGAGTGTAATAGAAAGTATATCATTTTCAGGAAGAGGCAACAATGATGGAAATCGCCATAAGAACTGGCATGGTGGACGTGGAGGTGGACGCGCTAGTGGACGTGGACGTGGAAGTGGTGGCCAACGCACAATTCACGTTCACCTAAACCTAGGTTGAATCTGGCGATGGAAGTGACTGGAAATGATGTATTAATAATATTTGAGATCGATAAATATCATGAAAATAATGAAGTGAATTTGTAACGTGAGTAATACATCATTTTGAGGAAACCACGGAGTATTAATTTAGGATTAATCTATCATTCGTATCACATTGATTGAAATTCCATTAATGTTGAGAGAAAATTCTTATTTTGATGAATGTAACTGGTGGATCCCTTCCTTCTGATAGAACGCATCAGGATTCCGGGAAATAGCAGAGGAAAAAACTATGATGTAGGAAAAAAAATTATTTCATATCATTAAATGAACAATTTCATATTTAACATCAAATCTGCGATGATTGAATTTCTTTTCTTTCGTGAATCTGATTGGGTATTGAGCAGAATTATCTCTACAGTTGTTTAGTTGCTTGCATGAATTTCTCAGATTCTATGTTTTTTCGTTTCGAATTTCAACTAAAAAAGGGTCGGTCGGGAAGTTATTGGTTCGACCCGCAAAGGGTCACACCCACACTACCCGTTTTTTTGTTTTTAATGTGTATATGGGGTGATGAGAACCGGGAATTTTTAGTTGTGAACCCCAATGGTTCGCTCCGTAAACCGGCCGCACCCCTAGTTATGTACTGTAATTGTGTGTTGGAGCAATAAATATCCTTGATGTGGATAAATTTTGATGAACGTTTCCAGAATTTTATTATTATCTGTGTAAATATTGCCAATTTGCACGGATAAAAGTTATGAAATGTCTTGGTAGTTTTTACAAATATCTGTACAGAATTCCCTGTTCCAGAATAGTAAAAATTACTAACTTTACCTAGAGATCTTAAATGTGGTATACACAACAGTTATCACGCAGAGGTTGTACGAAATTTGTTAACCTCGCGCCTCAGATGCGCGCGCCACTTTTTACTATTCGGAATAGTAAATTCTACTGGGCTTCCAGTAGAATTTATTGTTTCGAATGGTAAACAAGCAGCGTAGACGCCTATGCGACAAAAGCGGTGTGACCGTTACTTGACGTGTTGATAATTTTTTTCATTTTATTCTACCAATTCAATTGGTAGTAAGCTTCCGAATGGATCCGTATTAACTCCCTGCTCCAGTGACGGGCTTATATATACGCAGTCCCATTGTACAGAGTGTGAACAGAAGTAGAAGTAGATTGAAATTTCTCAAAACATTTCTATGAAAGGGTATATACTTGTTTCAATTTATTGAGATGAAAAGCACATATTTCGGCGATGAAGGACATATATAAGGATATATTTCGGAGATATTCAACTCTTTGATGAAATTTATTTATATGAAAACTTGAATATTTCCCGAACCACTGAGTCATTTGAGCCCATCCAAAGTACAAACCTTCAATATTATGAGAGCCATAATCATACCAAATTTCAACTTCCTATGTTCGTTTTTTCTCAAGTTATGGCGCGTGCAAGAATTGAAGAAGAAAAAAAACGGAAAAACTGCAATATCTCGAAAACTTTCTATGAACAGGTATACATATTTTGATTGATCTAATTAGTGACTGTTAAGACGAGTATTTTGAAAAAAAAAAAAAAAAAATCAAATCCGTCAAGTAGTTTGTGAGATATTTGATAAAACATATTTTTACAAAAAAATGATTATCTCAGGAAACACTTAGTCGATTATGCCCATCCACAATACAAACCTTTGCTATTATCAGAGCTATAATCGTACCAAATTTTAACTCGCTAACATAATTTTTTTTTCAAGTTATCGTGCGTACAAGATTTTTTCTGGAAAAACAGAAAAATGGTGATATCTCCTAAACTTTATATGAACCGGTATATATATTTTTATTGATCTAGATAGAGGCCATCGAGTCAAGTATTTTGAAGAAAAAAAAATTGAAATCGGTGCAGTAGTTTCTGAGATATTGAGGAAAAATGAAATTCAAACAAACCGTTATATCTCAGGCACTACTTGACCGATCGGACCGAAACTTCGCAACAAAGTTGAGTATATTCATAGGTACCATATGTCAAAATCTTAGATTTTTCATAACAAATTTTACCGTGTTCATATTAAATTTTCTAAAAATAGATTACCCAAAACCCAAATTGTCACATACATACGACAGACATGACTCTAAAAACATCATTTCTCCACGTTTCATGACATTCTGCATCATTTCCAATCAAAATTAGAAATTCTCAAAATCGCACGAATGCAATGCTTCCATTCATATAATTATCCTGGTAATTCTATAATAATTACCAGGATAATTATAATTTTTATCTTCCACATAGATATTTTTTATCTTTGTCTGTATCCATTTTGACACATTTTCGGTTTATTCTGCGAAAATGACCATACCGAATAGTAAAATTTATTTTACTTATTATACAGGGTGGCCCATTTTAAACAAAGCACCTATATATCTTCTAAGGCAGACAAGTAAGAGCAAAATGTTTTAAACAAAAGTTGTTGGGTTTCAAGGGGGACATACGATGCATGCATGATTTTGAGCTTTCAACGTTATGCTTGCAAGCACCAAGCACAAGGAGCTTTTTTTTAAATAGCAACCGCATTTTTCTTCTCAATAAAAGTTGTTCCTCTTGCAGAGTTTTTTTCAGATACCTCATTTTCCATGTCGTTCCCTCTGGTTTTACTCGGAAAATAACATTTTTTAAACAATGCACCTGAATCTTCCAAGGTAGGCGAGTAACATTAAAATGTTTGAAATGAAAGTTGTAGGGTTTCAAGGGGGACATACGAGGCATGCATTATTTTGAGTTGTCAACGTTATGCTTGCAAGCTGCAAGCATAAGAAGTTTTTTTGAATGGCAAGCCCATTTTTCTCCCGAATAAAAGTTGTTCCTCTTGAGGAGTTGTTTTCAGACACCTTATTTTCCATGTCATTACCTCTAATTTAACGCAAAAAATGCAATGAAAATGAGTTTCATACTCGAAATGGAAATTCCGACTTTATTAGCGTGACCCAGGATGCACCACGTGGAGGTTAAGTCTGCTTTGCATCCCTTGCGCAAAAAAAAAGAAAAAATAGCGTGAACATGTAATAGGGAAGTTCTGAGAGTTTACAGGAGATGTTCAATGTTTCCACCATTAACTTGCAGGCATAACTCAATCCGATGACGGAAATTCTCAACAACCCTTCGAAGAACTTGTGGAGTTATGTTTGCGACAGCCTCCCTGATACGTCTCTGTAAATCTAATGCAGTTGGTGGTCGATTTGTGTAAACAACATCTTTAATGTAACCCCACAAATAGAAATCGAGGGGCGTCAGATCTGGTGATCGTGGAGGCCACGGAATGAAACCACCCCGACCAATCCAACGATTTGTGAAAGAGATGTTCAAGTGATCTCTTACAACTCGAGCGAAATGAGGTGGAGCACCATCCTGCTGCAACCACATTTTCTGTCGCGTCAGCAAGTTGACGTTCTCAGTTAGAATGGGCAACTGATCACGCAAGAATTCCAGATAATTCTGTCCGGTGGCAGTCCCATTGAAAAAATATGGGCCTACGACTTGTCCATCAACAACACCGCACCACACGTTTAGAGACCAACGATGCTGATGATCGATGTGTTGAGTCCAGTGAGGATTGACCCTTGACCAATAATGACAATTGTGTCGATTTAATGACCCAGTACTCTGAAACGTTGCCTCGTCACTGAAGAGAACGTACTGAAAAAAATCCGAATCTTCATTCAGTCTTTCCAAAGTCCAATTACAAAAATCAATACGATTCTGTCTGTCTTGTGCAGACAACGCTTGAGTTAACGTTATGTGATACGGGTGATAGCGGCCAGATCGAAGAATTCTTTGGACTGTGCTCCGTGGTACTCCTAAATCCCGTTCAATTTCTCTCGACCCGATGTGAGGATTCATGTGAATCATAGCTAAAATGGCGAGAGTTCGTGGATCATTGCTATTGAAACCCGGTTCTCGTGGTTGCTATCGTCGGAAAATTCTCCTTCTTCTACAATTTCTTTCTAGGTTTCGAATAACTACATCTGTAGGATGACGTAAACGATTACGGTATCGCTCTCGATATGTTCGAGCAGCGTCTCGGTAAACTCCTCTACACTCTCCCAAAATGAGCAAAATATTAACTATTTCACTGGCTGAATACATCGCGGTGTGTTCAATTAAATGACAAGAGATTCAAACTCGATTCTTGTTGAATTTGAGCTGATAAAAATAAAAGAATTTTCGGGGTTGTAGAAAAATTTTCTGTTGAGTGTTTACATTCAATGACTCTGGTTGGTAAACAGATCAACGGAACGATTATCGACAACAAGGCGCACCAAGGATGTTTGAATTTTCATTTCGAGTATGGAACTCATTTTCATTGCATTTTTGCGTTAAATTAGAGGTAATGACATGGAAAATGAGGTATCTGAAAAGAACTCCTGAAGAGGAACAACTTTTATTGGGGAGAAAAATGCGCTTGCCATTCAAAAAAAGCTCCTTATGCTTGCAGTTTGCAAGCATAACGTTGAAAACTCAAAATAATGCATGCATCGTATGTCCCCCTTGAAACCCTACAACTTTCATTTCAAACATATTAATGTTACTCGCCTATCTTGGAAGATTTAGGTGCATTGGTTAAAAAATGTTATTTTCCGAATAAAATCAGAGGGAATGACATGGAAAATGAGGTATCTGAAAACAACTCTCAACTCTTCAAGAGGAACAACTTTTATTGAGAAGAAAAATGCGGTTGCCATTTAAAAAAAGCTTCTTGTGCTTGGTGCTTGCAAGCATAACGTTGAAAGCTCAAAATCATGCATGCATCGTATGTCCCCCTCGAAACCCGACAACTTTTGTCTGAAACATTTTTCTCTTACTTGCCTGCCTTAGCAGATATATTGGTGCTTTGTTTCAAATGGGCCACCCTGTATATTTTAATATTTAGCATCAATTATCGTCGAACTTCCAGATAGAATTTGTTCTAGGATGATAATTTTTATCGGTAATTTTCTGGTGGATAGTAAATTTCTCTCCGTGCACAGAGTTCTGAATTCTTTAAAAAATTGCTCAACTTTGAAGTGGAGTAAATAATTAACTATGATATCGACAATGGAAATTTTCATTATCTTTCATTGATTCTACCGTATATTGTCAAATTGTTTCATAATTTTCTGATGAATTTTTATAACACTTTTCTTGATGCGGGGAAATGCTCACGGCCCGACCAACGGCGTTTAGGAGTTTAGCGCGATCAACCTAGTGTTAAGAGCATTATTTTTCATGTTTTTGCCTTAACAATGCTCTACGGACCACCCTTTTCAGCTGATTTCAACTTTTCCTTTTTTTTCACGTTTGTTACACTATAATGACTGCATCCAAGTATTCGTTCCACTTTATATATTGTGAAGACTTTTTGAGACGGGGAATAATAACCGTCTACCTCAGCAACCCTGCAAGCGTTAGTGGAAAAAGCAAGGCGAAAGGATCAGTAGTAGTACTTAACCCTTTGTCACAACGTGGCCGCGATGAAATTCAACAAGAATTGTACGTGTCGCCAACACGCAAAACTTTGGACCTGTTTTTTTCTTGATTTTTGTGAAGGCAATACAGCCAAACCTCTTCATTTAACTGATAGTAAAACCATGATTTGGTGCAAATTTCTCTAATGGGGTTATCATATCATTTGATTTGTGAGGAGTACGGTTATACGCATAAACAGCAGCTGACAAAGCTAAACCCCATAAACATTCAGGTAGTTGAGTCATACATATAGGACCTCACTTTCTTTTGAATAGTTTGATTAATTCGTTCCGACACACCATTATGTTCAGGAGTGCCTGGACGAGCTAGCTGTAACTCTGCACCCAGTTTTTTCAATACCTCTACTGTATGCCCCCCCCCCCCCCAGTACACTCAGTACCTTGATCCGATCGAAGGTAACACATTTCCGCGTCATAACCTAACAGATTTCTAGCACTCCTCACAAACATATCCAGACAGTACCCAGTTTCATCCTTTCTCTTCATTGCATATGCCGCAGCAAATCTCGAATAATCATCCACGAATACCGAAATAAATCTATACCCTTTGGTATAAGAGCTTGGGGATATTGGATCCATTACATCTGTGTGAACAATTTGTGATGGTGAACTCGTCTCCGAGTTGCTGGATATGGTAGCTTGTTAAACTTTGAAATATGGCATACCTCACGTCTTAAAAGTGACTTATTAAACACTATATTCTTTAATTCTTTAAGATTTGGAAATTTCGCTTAAAGAGCTTTGAGATATGCAATAGACGCGTGTCCCAATCTCACATGCCGAAGCATTGCACTATTGTCATTCAGAAATGCTCTATCAATCTTTGGAAATGGTGACACCTCATCGTTTGGCTCCTCATAAGGCAATTCATCAATATTGTGAATCTTCCGATCCGAAATTGTGTACTCAAAGTTTGACAGTTTGTAAGGAGCTTTTATTTTATTTAATACTTCTTTGCCATTGGCTCGCTCAGTTAACTCATTTTTATCCTCTCCCTCAACTACCATTTCCTAAATTTTCTCAGAAGGTGAATCGATTTTCAGATTACTCGAATCATCCTGTTACGCTACGTGTGAGATATTTTCTCACTTCAGTATCCCCTTCGGCCAAATTCGCTATTACTCTTCTATTTATTCTTACAAGTGAATTCTCAACTCCTGATTCTGATCTACCTATTTCTAAATCGATGATCCAATATGGTTGTTTATAAACACCCGAAATATATAATTCATTTGACTCAGGATCAAAAATATCAATTTTTTTATTGTCCAAATAGATAGCAAGACCCATTTCCGTGAATTTACTTAACGATAACAAGTTTGCCTTCAAAGCTTCAGCGAATATTACAGTATCGACTTTCAAAGTTTTACCGTTTTCTAGTTTTACTTCGATTTCTCCCGCTTTTTCCATTTTTAAACCTGCTGATTCATTTGAATTAGCACATTTTATTATACCTTTCTCAATCTTATCAAATGTTCTGAAAATAATTCTCTAGTGTGAGCTTATGTCACTGTCTTTCCATCTCGCACGTAGTGCAACAGGTATTTAATTGCTTTGGTTTTTTAAATTATATTTTTTTCAAAAAATCTGACGTTTCAAATTCATAATAATTATTATTTCATTCAACCTTTTACTAGATAATTGTTGTAATGGTTTTTCTCAATAGACTTAAAGATTTAAATACATTAGAATGAACCTAATTCCATGCGTTCTTTTTTTGAGGTTAGAGGGACCAAGTTTGTTTATTTCCAGACATTTAAAGGTTTTTTTGTGTGTCACTTGATTTTCTCAATAATTGGAATATTGTTTTGAATTATTCAATTTATGGTTTTTATTAGATAAATGAATATTATGATTTTTGTAATAATATCTGTGTAACTGATTTGTTTTTGTAAAAATTGTATTTTCAACAGTAATAAATATTGTCCTGATGAGGAGCACACAGAGTGTTCGAAACGTTGGCAAGATGTAATAAATTAAATTCTGCTAATTTATGACCGTTAATGGCCCTGATGAAGGAGTGAACCTTGATGTTATATTAAAAACGGTTGAAAATCATCTCTATTATGAAAATAATTCTTGAATAAGTTGTGCTCTGTAGCTCCAGAGTCTACTAAAAACTTGGTCATGTATTCGTCTCTTTTCAAACTCTTTCTCTTTCTCTCTCTATACTCTCTCTATCTTACCTTTTTTCCTCTTCGTTTTTCCCACCATCTACAACATTCTTTTCTTGATGGATTAAGGCAACAGTTGTGGATTGCTCTGGATAGTCCCTTGACATTATTGGTTCCTGATTACTTTGAACATTCTTGTCATACCATTTGATAAGTTCGTTCCACTGTTCATCAGAGAACATTCATTTTGCTAAATAAAGAAAAATAAAGTAAATTATTCCTTGTATATTGAATGTATCTAGGACTACATTCAGAGTCCAGCTGACCGAACACAAGTCTGGCTGGCTACCGGATGAATAGATGAATGAACCTGTTCGAGATACGAATGCGAAATCTCTCCCATATTCATTTAGTCACCCAGTGACTAATTTCGGCTTCTGATTGGTTAATTAACAGGCTGTCCATCGTTCTCTCACCGCAGTCACCACCGCACTTCCTGTTCGTAATCGGCTCCTTGGAGTATCCTCATACTCATTTTCTTCTCACCTTCTGGAGTGCCTCTTTAAAGGCTCGGCATCTACCTCTACTATTAATATGGATACAATTCTTCGTGTTGCCTTTCCTGTTGCACACGGCGCACTGAGCGTCGGTTTCGCAGGCGGCGACTTCGTGGCCGGCTTCTCCGCACATGGTACAGAGATTGGATCGGTTCACTGAGCTCTTGCATTTAGTGGCGAGATGTTCATAGTGCTAACACTCGAAACACTTGGTTGGTCTCTCCATTGTTCTCATCCGGCCCAGTACGTTCTTCATTCATTGACCAAGCCAATACTGAACTTGCCATGTTCGCTCAGTACGTTCTTAATCATCGATGATGCCAGTGTCACCAAGGCAGTCCGCGTTTCCATATAAGCCGAACGTAGTTAACCGTAGAAGGGTTACCTGTTCACGTCAAGCGTGATTCCAGACGCTTCTCCCGTCACTTTCTGCAGGGCCTCCAGGATTTCCTCCTTCGTCGCCATCTTATCGAGGTCTCGGATTTCAAGATTCTTTTGCGGCTCTTTAGTGATGAGCTCGGCGTCTTTCTTGAAGATACCAGCTATGGCTTGTTGAAGACCATGTCCTTTATCCGTGTTCTCCTTGGTGAGGATGATCAGCAGGTCTCCAGTAGTCATCTCGCGGATCATATCGACGGCGGTACGAGCTTGATCATCCGGTACCTCCTTCTTCACCCGACTAAGTATCTTAGTGTATTTTGCTTTCTCCTTTGGTGGGATGATCGGTGCATTGGGCTTAGTTACTGATTTTCACTGTTTCTTTGTTCCCTTGGGTGGCTCCTTCTTAGGCGACGCTGTGTGCTGCTGTTTGTTATTCTTGCTCTTTCCTCGCTGCCAGCCCATTTTCTGGGAAGGCTGATCTGTTTTCTTGGTAGGGGGTGGAGTTGGTCTTGTCTCTTTCCTTTTTTTGGTCTCCTTGTTCTCCTTATTCCGCTTGCCCTTGCGGGTATCGCGGACTCTCCATTGACGGATTCTCTATCCTCCTCGACCTCTGTGTCCTTTGCCATCATCTCACTGTACAAGCGCATACATGGCATTGATTGCGTGACGAGAACTTCTGGAACCGAGATAACAGGGTATTGGTGCATGACTCGTACGTTTTAGCCTCTTGTAGGCACTACCAATGCCAGTTACTTTGCTTTTAATCTCTTTGTGGACGTTTGCACATGGTTGGACAAACTCGTGTAGCTCACTGATAAGCCTTCCGAGATGATCCCATGCTTGCGTGCTCTTCATGTCAGCACTTGCGTCCAGTGTTGCTTGTCGGGCATGCTCCCCAATCCCATCTTCTTTATCCTCTGTTCTTATGTCGTTTTGTGCTATTTGTTTAATTTTCTCCATTCTGTTCCCACGAGTGCCTAGGGTAATGATTGCCCGTTCTAGCCAAGCCCCGGTTGCTAGAACAAGCCCACTCAATATATTCCCAGGTGGGACCTCGTGCCCGAGGAGGAACCATTTGCGACATCATTACCCCGACGCCACTCATTTTGTCAGCACGGTAACACTTTGGAATATATTGAGTGGCTCGTCGCTTACTATCTGCATTACCCAGAATGTATGTACCGGTCGATGCAAAGTTTTAGAGATATGGCCAATTTTCTGTTTTTTGCGAAAAATTCTTATAAGCACGCTAACTTTTGAAAAAATGGAGATATCAACTTGAAATTTGGCACGAAAGTGACTCTTATGATTGTCATATTTGGTATTTAAAATCAGCTCAATCGGACGACTGGTTCCGGAGATATTCAACTTTGTATGTGGAACTATTTTATCGAATACCTCGAAAACGACTCAATCAATTAATTTTTTTTTTTTTCAAAACGTTTTCCTTTTCTTTTTCCAAAAAATTTTCAGTGAAAAACAGAAAAATAGCCATATCTCGAAATTTTTGTATGAACGGGTATACTTATTACCCCCGACGGCACCGCCAGAGAGGTATATGCGTTTGACTGAAAGCAGGGCTATGTTTTTGTGCGTTATTCCAGCCCTCACTTCTCTATAAATATGCTGTTAATTATGTTTTTAGGCTTAAAATGAAGATAATCGCTCAAGGATCATTCCTGTCACTCTTTTGTAACTATCGTTAATCTTTATTTCTCAATAAATGGAAAATAAAAAATGATTTTTTAGAAATAACTAGATAGGTTGGAATATCCCTAGGGGCGAAAGATAAACATGCGTTGGTAGTATGCATTTGGACGGTTTTCATTAAAAAAAAAAATCAACTCACTTCATTCTCGTCGGAAAAGATGTTTTTTCTATTTTTAATTTAATTATCCAGATTGCCAGTGATTTACGAGGTTTCGACAGCACATAACCGCAAATGAAAATAAAGAAAAATTTGCATATGATTCATATGACTGGCGCCACCTGCTCCACTTTTCAACGGATCATATCGGCTGTCATTGAACGTGGTAGATGACATTACCGATGGGTTCGCTTCATTAAAATTTACGCGCGCAAAATTTAGAATTCGAATATTTGCAGTAGGAGACATTGGTGGATAATGGAATGAATAATCGAGTTCACAATTGAAAAACAAGGGAATGAAAATTCCAAATGTGACAACTGAATATTAAAGATTGAACTTCCCCCTTGAAACAAACTAGTATATAATAAGGAATGAATATTGATGAAAATTTCAAATCAAAGACTACCTTAAAATTGATATTCATCTTAAGTTTCAAACTACTACAGAGTACTTCATAAACCTATAAAAAGACAGAAATAAAATGATTAAATGACAAAAAAATTAAAAATTAAAAACCCCCGACGTTGGAATTGTAAAAAGAACAATAATTGAATATGGAATATTGGAAAAGGGAAAAATAAAAAATCATGAAATAGAAAGAATGAAAAGCAGACAGCAGTCGGGGGGCACATAAAGTCATGAAAACCGTGGTGTCCCCCCGACTGCTGTCTGCTTTTCATTCTTTCTATTTCATGATTTTTTATTTTTCCCTTTTCCAATATTCAATATTCAATTATTGTTCTTTTTACAATTCCAACGTCGGGGGTTTTTAATTTTTAATTTTTGTTCTGATTGATTAAGATAAAAGACATCTAGATAAAGGTTCTGAAAAAAAAAATTAATCAATTGAATCGTTTTCGAGATATTCGATAAAATCGATTTATATACAACGTTGAATATCTCCGGAACTATACGTCCGATTGAGCTGATTCTAAATACCAAACATTATAATCATGAGAGTCACCTTCATGCCAAATTTCAAGTTGATATATCCATTTTTTCAAAAGTTTGCGTGTTTATAATACTTTTTCGCAAAAAACGGAAAATTGACCATATCTCTATAACTTTGCATCGATCGGTATATACAGGGTGTTGACAGCATACCCCTTACAAAAATTAGGGATATGTAGAGTAAAAAAAACAAAATAAATGATTTAGAAATTAATGAAATTCGATGAGAAGCATTTAAATGGTAGCAATAAGAATTTTCAATGAGTTGAACCAATAATGTGATGGAGAGCGACCGCCATGATATGGCCGTCATAAAACGGCAACGTTGTTGACAACGTGAGTTCAGACGGAGCGTAATGGCGGGGTTAATGTCTAAACCCCCGGCGTTGTAACTAAGAAATCTAGTAACTTTTGAAAATATGTGTAGAATTGTAGTTTTTAAACAGAAATTCCCTCAAATATGGAGGGGGGCCTTTACTGCCAAAACATGCGATTCAGACATTTGAAAATTTTCACAAAATTTACTATATTGGGGTAAAAGTCATGGAAACATTCATCAATTCTTTAGATCAAGAATTAAAAGCTGTATCAATGCCAGGTTGCGTGGAAATAAATTCATCGATTTTTTAACGAAAAATTAGGACGACATTGTTAATAATAGGATATCCATTGTTCAGAATTTTGCGGGGAAGCTAACAGAATTTTATTTTTTTATGTATGTCTAAAATTGAATCAATGCCAGTAATTCTAAATTTTGTTATTTGATATGAGTGATTGAAGTACTCTATTTATGAATTACTATTCATAAATTTATTTCACTGATTTTCTTTATTCTAGTGGTATTTCCCTTGAAGAAATATAATTCATAAAGTTTCTACATTTTTTTCTGGGCAGAATCGATTTAGATCCGTTCGGAAGCTAACTACCAATGAAATTGGTATAAAAAAAGAGAGCGTAGAAGCTACGCGACAGAAGTGAAACTTCATGGAAGACGATGTCGTCGCCCCCCCCCCCCCCCTCCACCACCACAACAGGGAATATCGTTGTGCTGTGCGCATACCAATTCACGGCGCCGCCCCCTCCCCGATGGTGTCGGTCTTCCGTTGCATATGGATTTTCGTGTATTTCATTTCACACCCAACGCGCCTATAGAAGTTTCACTTAAAAAAAAAACAGGTTAATATGGATAACAGGGGCCACTGACGAAAATCGATAATTCAAGGCTACTAATCGCGACCCTCCACGTTCAGTCATGCTTCCGAGACCACGGCGTGGACGTAGTGGAGGTATAGGTCTCAAAAAATGTTTGGGGCCAGTGCATGGTTAGTGCCAATGACCCCAAATACGAACTATGCCAGTATGTCGATTTTCGTTAATTGTTATTGTTATTATTATTATTATCACGTCTTGTATCAATAATTTCAGTGTGTCTGAGCATCTTGAAAAACCTCAACTCCTCCCACCTTCATTGGGCAAAATTAAATATAAGAATAAATTCAATAATTACTCAATCCTGAAATTAAAATATCAATCAACTTGACATACTGCGTTCTACCTTAATCACAATCAATATCCGTGCCTTATCATCCTCGTTATTAGCAGTCACTCACCCATCACCTCAACACATTCACATTTGCTCAATCTTCATGTTGTAGGTATCGATAATACGTTCTCAGTTCTATTTTAGATTTCTCAAAAATAGTGTCCTTAAAGACCTTAATTTTTTGTGTTACACGTGATTACTTTGGATTTACCACTATTTCCCTTAAATTTCCGTCTGCATCTGAAGTATAGATTGTTATTGTCTAACCTCAATATAGTACAACACGTGGGGCACTCAAGTCTACTCTTGATTACACCATATTCAGTTAGAAATTCTACCAAACTCTCCTGTCCTTGACAAATATGTAAAAACTCATGAATTAACATTTTTTAGATTTTTTAATCTTTATCTTGATGTATAATTGTCTATTTTATCACTTTATTCACTCAAAATTGTCCTGTGTACACCTCTGATACCTTCACCATTAGCAACCGTCATCAGCTGCGCGCGCACCTCACCCTTCACACCTCTTCTTCGTAACCACCTCATCACTCACATACAATCTTTGGACTTTAACCTGTGTCTATTTTCCATCATTCCTCGAGCCCCCTAGATGTCATCCAACATGCAAATTTTCAATATTAAGGTTTTGGGCGCAACTACTACTGCGTGGCCCGCGTTCTCCATATTAACCAAAACATAATACCGCATTTCTCTGACCGCTTAATACCAGCTGCATGGCAGTGACCGCCTACTTGTTTTTTATCACAATTAAATTTGACAAAATTTCGACTTCCAAGTTCACAATGAATCAAATTTTGAATTTCACAAGGTCTAACTTTTAAATTCACAGAGTTCACGTTTAATTTTTCCACTACAATTAAAATTAAAATTTACCAAAACTCAAAACTATTAATTCACAACTGAAAAAAAATTTAATTTTCAAAGAGAGATGAATTTGAATTGTCCTGAACGGACCTGGAATAAATATTACTGAAGGTGACGCTGGAACTACCCGGACTGTGTTGATTGACGACGAGTGACTTTGGGGTGCGCTCAAACAGTTTTATTGACTGACTGTTTGATTGTATTAATTAAAATATGTGCAAGCAAATTTTTAATTGTCTTAGTAATGAGGAGGGGGTATACCGCGACGATGGTATATTACCTTGATACGGATACCTGAACCTCCTGGTGATAATGCGCTTGGAGACAAGTCCAGGCGTTGCCACCTAACGATCACGTGATCGTTATATAATTTATTATGAATGGGTTTATTAAATTTTCAGGCTTGATTTATATTTATTAATTTTAATAATATTTTTCCCGTAAACTCTAAATTTTTCTCTATTTTTCTATATTAAATTTTCTCTTCTAACTGGTCTATTTCTTCTATGAGAAATATGAACCTGCCAGCGCAAAGTCCGCGAGACCTCCCGCGTTTAATAAAATTCAACTTGATGGCTTTTTTCCGATCGAATTAAATATCCCCATTTTTTAACAACTCTAAAAATACTAAAAACTCGAAAACGATTCTTCTAGAATTCATCATTTGATTCCATTGGAATTCGTTAGTCGATACATTCATTTAAACATTCCAAATTTTCATATTTTTAATTTTCCCTAAAATTCATAAATTCTATACGTTCATCAGGACGTAACATCTCGATTAAAGTGCCGATTAGCATGCGCACATGCCGACAAGCTGAAAACATCATTTTTTTTCGTTTCAGACCATTCTACATCATTTCCAAACAAAATTAGAAAATGTGAAAATTGAACGATTGCAATGCTTCCATTCGGCAGCAAAAAAGAGAACCGGCTAAGTCGTTTTTGAGATATTGGTAAAAAGATCGATATACAAAGTTGAATATCTCCGGGACTAAATGTTCGATTGAGCTGATTTCAAATATGAAATATGACAATCATAAGAGATACCTTCATGCCAAATTTCAAGTTGATATCTCGATTATTTCGTAAGTTAGCATGTTCACAAGAGTTTTCAGTGAAAAACTGAAAAATGGCGATATCTAGAAAACTTTGTGTGAACGGGTTGTGACCTTGGCTTACTTATAAGTCCTGAAAAGGCAGCAGGAATTTAAATAAAACGCAAGAACAATAAGGGAAATTCTGTACAATGATAATTCTATATTTTAACCAACTCAAAGATAATAATACAAAGATAACGACCTCTGGTCCAAGCCTTTTACTCGTTATCCAGGGGAATGGGTAAGGCTAAACACTGGATATAATCGCAAAACGGGGTGATTCTAATTACTCCTGAGATGTAACAAAAAGGGGGAAATGTTCTGTACTGTCTAGGGTGTAGCAAGTGTATTCAAACCAATTCAATAATTACCAAAATGACTCTAATATTCTTTTCATTAATTGAGGGGGCCAAAAGAACTGTGAGGCTCACCGTTGGGGGGACAGAGATAGAAGGAAATAATAGGAGCACGGGAACTGTATCACGTACTCACTCAGACTTCGCTGCGACGACGACCTTGGCGTCCACAATTTATTTTCAATAGTACGCAGCGACTGCTGCACCGGCCTCTTTTCTAGCTCCTTCCCTGGGTTTCACTCTCCAAATCACTCCACAGTATTTCTTACAATAGTCCAATATTATCCTTTTTATTAATTCAATAGTTAATCTCTTTCAGTAATATAATAACTCAACGGTTAATCGCAACAATTGCTCGGGATTATTTTTACACGTCCTACCCTCACAACGGTTGTGCACGAAGTGAAGTTCGGGTATTCTCCGCCAATTATCGGCACTTCTCGGCTGGGCCTCTCTCACAGAGTTTCGGGTGAGCCAGGAGTGGGGAGCGCGCGCGGCAGCATGTACAGCTGAGCCGAACTCGTATATATTCGCTCGAGTTTGTCTTCCCGCATTCAACTTTTCCTCTCACTGTATATTCGTCCGCGCGGCCATCCATGGGGGAGAATAGGCGCGCGCGGCAGCAGGCATATCAGGGCCGGGCTCGTATATTCCTCTCTATACTATTCTCTCTACCTTCCTTCCTTCTATTCAACTCTGCCGTCTCTGGGGGCCGATGAACTATTGGTTTGGGATCAGCTGGGCTGCGCTGGTACGTTAGGGTCTATGGTTCGTCTCGTGATGACTCTTCTTCTCCGCTGCCAAGGGAAGGGTAAAGGGGAGGAAATATCTGAGGGATAGGAGTGTCCAACGGTGGCGGGACTTTATATTTAGGGGGTAAAGTGTATGGGCGTGTGTTACCTCGTCACCGGGTATACATATTTTGATTGATTAATATAGGAGACGTCGAGGCGAACAATAAAAAAAATAATAATAATGAGATATTGACTATAAAATGATTAAATGACAAAAAAATTAAAAATTAAAAACCCCCGACGTTGGAATTGTAAAAAGAACAATTATTGAATATTGAATATTGGAAAAGGGAAAAATAAAAAATCATGAAATAGAAAGAATGAAAAGCAGACAGCAGTCGGGGGGACACCACGGTTTTCATGACTTTATGTGCCCCCTGACTGCTGTCTGCTTTTCATTCTTTCTATTTCATGATTTTTTATTTTTCCCTTTTCCAATATTCAATATTCAATTATTGTTCTTTTTACAATTCCAACGTCGGAGGTTTTTAATTTTTAATTTTTTTGTCAATTAATCATTTTATTTCTGTCTTTTTATAGGTTTATCAAGTATCCTGTAGTAGTTTGAATCTTAAGATGAATATCCATTTTAAGGCAGTCTTTGATTTGAAATTTTTATCAATATTTATTCCTTATTATATACTAGTTTATTTCAAGGGGGAAGTTCAATCTTTAATATTCAGTTGTCACATTTGGAATTTTCATTCCCTTGTTTTTCAATTGTGAACTCGATTATTCATTCCATTATCCACCAATGTCTCCTACTGCAAATATTCGAATTCTAAATTTTGCGCGCATAAATTTTAATGAAGCGAACCCGTCGGTAATGTCACCTACCACGTTCAGTGACAGCCGATATGATCCGTTGAAAATAAGGTATGATACAGGGAGGTATTGTGAACGTTTGATGTCGCCGACAGAAAAACAGGGGACAAGTACTGTTGGCTGCCGCGCGGAGCGCGCCGTACCTTTCTTCCCCTCATGCGCGCTTTGCCCCCTCCACTCCGCAATTTCTCGGCGTCAAGCGTTCAAATCTCAGCCTAGTCGATTCAAAACAATTTTTTTTTTTCAATTTTTCTGAAAAAAAGGCACCAAATAAAATGCTGATAATAATTCGGGAAGTGTAGGGATAAATGAAGCTGTGGGACTTAGACAATCGTCATTGAAATTCAATTCCTAAACGATCTGAACAAAATACTATGGATTATATGATATAAAAGTAAAAAATGAAAAAACTGAAACAGATAGATAGAGATCATTGATAATTCATATGATGTCACTAATTAAATAATATAAAGTGGAAGCTTGGAAGTCGATTGAAAGGTCGAACGATCTAGAAGGGAGGCTAAAAGGTTGAATCAAGGAGTTGAATGGTCAAGAGAGGAGGGTGGAAGATTGAATTAAGGGGCTCAATAGTTGAGAGAAGAGACTCAAAAGTCGACTCTTGCATCGACCTCCGAGCCTCCCCTTTCGTCGACATTCATTGATGATAATTCTAACGTCTAACGCTGAACTACTAAAGTTTAATCGGCATTACATAGATTCTTATTTATCCTTTTCTATTTCTATACCAACTGAAACTCTTTCCACGTCACCCGAGGGGTAGAGTTGCCGACGCGTTTTTTTTAATGTGGTATCTCCAGTAGGCCTAATCCACAGAGTAAACGGATGGAGAATTGTCATGATGTTGAAACCTAAAGGCATAAATATGAATATTATGTAAGAAAACCGTTAATTCCATCAGCTAAGTCAATCTCAACTTACTAGTAATCATTGCATCATTAAAAAAAATGTATCGGGCATCCTGAAATAAGACCGTCGAGAAAACGAAGACCCTGCTGAGCTCCAATGGTGATTTTCAACTGAAACAGTGCATCTTCTGTCAGATACTATAAACAAGGACTTTGCACGAATTTGAAAAAAACGGTTGGGGATCCATACACTTGTTGACAAACAAGTTGATTTGGAAGCTCTCATCAATTCGAAACTTATGCAAAGTCCTTATATATATTTATAATATTTTACTTCCCTTTGATAAAAGCAGATGTTGAGGATTCCTTCGCACGTTCCTTTTCGATCTTCATCTTCGAGCTTTTTTGTGCATTCCAGCAGACTGGGCAGAAGTTCTCATAAAACCGCTTTTAAATGCGTGTTCCACCACGACTTCTGGTTGAGACATGTTCAAAGCCAAAACATGCACTCGTAAGTCAAGGAATTTACGAATACACATTTTGACAAAGTCATGTTTGGCACAGAAAAATAGAGATAACTCTGGTGGGATCTTCTCATTGATGTTCGTCACGAGACACTCCAACACGTTCTGCATCTGTAGGACTTTAGTCCTCGCACTCTTCATCAAACTCTCTGAGATTGAGGCGATTTCATAGAGTTGGCCCGTCGGGTGAAGCAAGCCTCCATGGCTGATAGCTTCTGTCCACTCATAAGGGAGAGAAGGATCAATTTCACGTGCCACGAGTGAGTTGTTACAATCTTCACAAGACCCATGGAGCTTACGTGCGATCCAACCCGCAAGGTAGTAGATACCATGCTCTTGGTTTATGGACAACTGGCATGAGTCTAATGCGAGTTCTTGGATTGAATCACTGTCCTGTTCCACCAGTTTGCTCTCTTTATTATGTCCCTTGAGACAGTCAACATAATAAGCCTCTTCGTCATCAAGGTACGAAGAGTTCTTGCTCACCTTCAGGAACATAGCCACTGCTAGAAGACGGAATTTGTGACGCAAACGAACTGGACGTAGGTGCATGTCGCCAGCTCTTGCCTGAGAAAACAAATTCTCACAGGGACTCGAACCGAAACGACTCGGGAGGAAGTATTCCAGTCAGAGAGTACATATTGTTCATGGAACTCCAACGTGGCCAAAGTAGACATCTCGACGCCACGTTGGATTGGTTTTCGTTGAGGAGACTTGCTGAATTTCAAGTTTCTTATCAATTCCACGAATTCCATCAGCTTTCTCCTTTTGTCCTCACTCCTTTCATCATTACCAAGAGCATCACTCTTGTGTCTCGCAGACATGATGGAATACCACTGATGGACTTGGAGAATGAACCAACCCGTCGTTTCCGCTTCTGGAGGAATCGTTGATTTTTCATTCTTTGCTAATAGAATCAAAGCCTTCCCAACTTCTTCAGAAAAAAATTCACGCGCAAGCCTAACATCCATTTTGTTGAATTTGCCAGGTTGTAGGTGTTCCAGTTTCAATTTATACGCCATTGTGATTCCTCCACGTCCGTAATCATTGGCTTCAGCCAGTTTCGCAACATGCTGCATAGATACGGTCATCGTAGGCACTTTGTTGGCAATTTGGGTGGCTTCCGGAATATAAAAATCAGTTCTCTCTAATTGACACCACGTATTTTTCAAAAGATGTTCACGATCTGGAGCCATCCACAATCGTTCTCCTTCCTGGACAGGATGAGGGCAAGAAGAGGTGCATTGGTTTTTAATGCAGTGGACACCACGATCATTCCACAACGCTTGATTGCCAGGTCCTGAATCTGATGACAAACAAACTACATGTACTCCGGCATCAGCAAGGAGTCGAATAATCTTCGTCAGATAATCCCACAGTTTCTTACTATCTATAGATGCACCTGTTAATGCATAAGAAACGGGTTTTTTCCAATGGGAGGAAAGTCCACGAGCCACGACTGCCAGGGCGTGTGAAGCTTGGGTACCCGCTTCTGTTTCATCTCGTGCAAGTTCTGGAGTGACTAAACCGATGAATTTCTTCAATCCACGGTCATACTCCACTGCAGGATGAACAGCCATTTCGTCAAAACTCAGAATACAAAGATGAGCATTAGGAGTCTCATCCTGAGCTACTTTTTCTCCTAGCCACTGGATCATTTCGGGTGTTATGCCAGGCTCAAATGTAATGTGGGAAATTCTCTGGAAGATCGTGGTATATGCCGGTAATGGGAAGTGTTCCTCCAATCGTAAGTACTCATACCCAGCAACCCGTACTTTACATGATATTCGTACTGCTTTCCTGATTGTTTCCTCAGACCAACGTCTTGTGTTCAATGCTGGATCGGCACATAGTAGCAGGAGTATTTGATCGTCATTGAGGAATTTCTTAAGATTAATCGTCAAAGTTTCCATCTTATGTTCACTGTCTCGGGCCTATGCGGGAAATAAATAAAAAACATTCGTGAGAAGTGATAAAATGGAAAGGCTAGGGATAGGTGGGTATGACATGATGTCATAACACAAACTGGTCAATCAACCCTTTGGAACCGAAGTAAAATTGATCTCATTCATTATGAATAATGATTCAATGGTAATTACTGACGGTCATATGACCCCCTATGGATAAAAGAAAAAAGAAAAAAAACCGCCCTGGCTGAGACTTGAACCGTAGTCCTCCGTGCCACTGATCCGCCACCTTAGCCACTCGGCCAACGGATCATTCTTAAAAATATTAATATTTTCACAGTATAAGAGGTCGTAGATATCTTCAATTTTAGTAATTCCACCAAGAAATCTGAAAAGACCTTTTTTTACAGCTGAGGAAATTTCCAACAAAAAAGTTTTTTAATGTCTCTAGGAAAATTCTTCCTCGTTGAGATAACTGGATGTAATGAGCGAGATATAAAGAATCAATTTATTCCTTTACACTCCATCAACACGCGATTCAAAGAAATTATTGATTATTCATCCCACCTGATGACGACTGATTTAAAAAAGAATGATACGATTTTTTTGTACCAAATAATGCGATCGATGCATGGAAATCTTGATTTCCGTTTTTTTGCATTGATAAAAAAAGAGTAACAAATGACATTACCTTTCTCTTCGCTGCTGCCAATTCTCGATTTAAAGCCGCATTGAGTCTCTCCAATTCTTCAATTTGGGCTGTTAGAGCAGCGAATTTATCACCACTCGCATCTAGATGGATACATTGAATATCTCCAAGGTCACTGGGATCAACAATCATCCCCTCATCCTCACCAACAGTGCCAGGTACGGTTGGGAGACAAGTCTCCTCGCCACTGACAGCTAGAGTTTTGAGTCCTGGAAAGCATTAAGTTTTTAATCCAAATATCTCATTTTTTTAATTGGCTTTTTATTACATACCTCTCCTTTTTGGTGGACGTTTAATGAAAATAGTAGGCACAGCATCCTTCTTCAGCATCTCCTTACCGCCTTTCCATTCCCACTGGTCGTCATCAAAGTGTCCCTATAATCAATGAGTTGATGAACAATAAATATTTGTTCAACAACAAAACAACGAAATTTTTTTTTCCCTCACACCTTACACAAGTGACAGCCCGGCTTCGATGATTGATCACTTGATAACAAATCAGCACAATTTTCCATCCATTTACTGCGTTTATCGTCTTTTTTCTCAGATGGAAGTGAGAAAAAACGATAATTGTCCCTCGAAGAGGCTTTGCAGTTTATGATTGCACACGATTTCACCATTTTTTCGAAAAAAAAATTGTTGAGGTTGTGCTGATTGATACTGACAAGTTTTGACAGGCAAAAACAATAGACGATCGCAAATCACATCCCCTAATATCCCGCGAAAAACAAATTTTTTATTTTTGTTCGAATAATTAGACTCCAATCTTTTATTTTCAATATTGTTGGAATCATCCAACATTCTACTTCGATTTCAACAATTTTAATGGAAATGAAAAATTTTAATATATTTTTTATTGTAAAAAAGCCAATTAGATCGCTAAAATGTCTCAGAATACAGCTGAAAATAATTGAAGGGGGAGAAAAACAGGTAAAAAAGAAGAGTAATTTTTCAATTTCAATGGTTTTATTTTATTTTGGCAATTTACAAATTATATCTTACATTTTTTCATTATTTTTTAGACATAATACAGATTTCATAACATTCCCACCAGTCCAGCATTGTCACACAGTGGGGGACTAGAAGGAAATGAGGGGAAGTCAAATCGACCGCCACGCCAACTCGTGGCGTCTGAGAAAACTAGTCCCCTGTTTTCTCACTTCACAATACCTCCCTGTACCATTCCTTAGTTGAAAAGTGGAGCAGGTGTGCGCCAGTCATATGAATCATATGCAAATTTTTCTTTATTTTCATTTGCGGTTATGTGCGGTCGAAACCTCGTAAATCACTGGCACTCTGGATAATTAAATTAAAAATGAAAAAAACATCTTTTCCGACGAGAATGAAGTGAGTTGATTTTTTTTTTTAATGAAAACCGTCCAAATTCATACTACCAACGCATGTTTATCTTTCGCCTCTAGGGATATTCCAACCTATCTAGTTATTTCTAAAAAATCATTTTTTATTTTCCAGTTATTGAGAAATAAAGATTAACGATAGTTACAAAAGAGTGACAAGAATGATCCTTGAGCGATTATCTTCATTTTAGGCCTAAAAACATAATTAACAGTATATTTATAGAGAAGTGAGGGCTGAAATAACGCACAAAAACATGAACCTGCTTTCAGTCAAACGCATATACCCCTGTGGCGGTCCGTCGGGGGTGAAAACAGATTTCCATACAAACTTGAATATCTCCGGAACCAATTGTCCGATTAAGTTGATTTTTAATAGAAAATATTGCACCCATAAGAGGCACCTCCATGCCAAATTTCAAGTTAATATCTTCATTTTTGCGCAAGTTAGAGACATTACAAGGATTTTCTTTGAAAAATAGAAAAATAGCCATATCTCGAAAACTAAGCATGAATACGTTGGCATATATGGGGTGATTAAGATAGAAGGCATTGAGACGAACATAAAAAAAAAAAATCTAATCGGTTGAGTACTTTTCGAGATATTTACGAAAAACGGTTTAAAAAGAAATCGTTATTTCTCAAAAACTAATGAACCGATCGAGCTGAAATTTGGCACAGAACTAACGCTAACTAAGACCAACTTTTTACCAAAATTTCATACTTTTTGAATTTTTTTTACCCGTTTAATTATTCAATTTTCAAAAAAATGGCCTCGATTAAACTCCTGATTAGCATGCGCACATGCCGACATGAGCTAAAAACATCATTTTTTTTCGCTTCAGACCATTCTACATCATTTCCAAGCAAAATTAGAAAATGTGAAAATTGAACGATTGCAATGCTTCCATTCGGAAGCAAAAAATGAAAATAATAAGGAGAGAGAAGAAACAATTCGCAAACCTACCATCAATTGATTGATGGCAAGAAAAGAAACGCGGACAAAATTAGCATACTCTGCAGTCACATATGTACAACCGCATAACTGTAGCCGCCTACTTGTTTTCATTATTATTTTTATTTTCATTTTTGTTATTACATATAATTATGTCGTTAACCCATTCCGCCACGGTCGTCTGTCCCCACTTTTCGGCATTTTGTAGTAGTGTGCGTGCGTCAGCGTGTTTCTCTTATGGTGTACTAATACGCTGACGAACCCCCTACTCTCCTCACACCGATACATTTCGTAACCATCATGGCGGAATGGGCTAAAGAAGATTTGTTGTTTCAGGTTCCATCATTTTTTTTATCGTCATTCCCGTGTTCCTGTTCCCATTTTTCTTTTAGTTTAGCTGCTTTTGCTAGTCAGCTTGATCGTTTGAGTCGTTTTCGAGATATTCGATAATAGTACATTGTGTAACTAGTGCGTAAAGTGAAACTTTTTTGTACGTACGTGTTACACATACTTTTTTTTGCAAACTTGCCCAAAGTTTGCTTTGAGGGACCGTTTGGAGGGCAAAGTGTTTGGTTTATGCACGGAGTGCGTAAAATTCAAGATGGTGCTTAAAGTGAAATTCGAGTGCGTAAAACGAAGTTTTACGCACGAGATTCGCTTTACACACGACCTTTGAATTTTACGCATGCGGTGCGGAAAACAAACATTTTACGCACGCAAGACGGTGCCGAAAAGTGAACTTTTACGGCAGGTGTTGCAAAAAATAGATTTACGTACAACGTTGAATACCTCCGGAACCACCTGTCCGATTGAGCTGATTTTAAATACCAAATATAGCAATCATCAGAGTCACCTTCATGTCAAATCTCAAGTTGATATCTCCATTTTTTCAAAAGTTAGCGTGTTTACAAGAATTTTTCGCAAATAAACAGAAAACTGGCCATATTTCTAAAACTTTGCATCAAACGGTATATATATTTTGGTTAATTCAGATAGTAGACGACCAGACGAAGATTAAAAAAAAAAAGAGAGTACGCCTGGACCACACAGTAGAAGTGAAACTTCTTGATGAATCCTCGTGTAATGCATATTTCACTTCACTGCGTGTTAGTCACCGTTTCCGTAGCACTGGCTCGTGAATTCACTTTCAGACGGCTAGAAGTGCTTGGCAGAGAGAAAGGGAGCACGAGAGACCATTTGCTTCAGAGTCGATGTTGAGTAACGCGCTCTGGCGGTTTACCCCGAAGGTACGGCGAGAGATCGATAAAACAGAGATGTTTGGCTTGAGAGCAACCGCTTTGTGACGCGCTCAAGCATTTCACTGTCAATATCAAAAACAAATGTAGGATGGAGGAAAGGGGAGAGGAAGGAGAGAGATCAACATATCCGTTGCATCAAAAGTGTCATAATTTCCGTAACGATTTTTCATTTCACTACCCCTGTTAAAGAAATTTCACTTAAAAAAAAAAGCAAATCGGTTGGGTCATCTCTGAGAAATTCACGAAAAACGATTTACAAACAAATCACTATTTCTTAGAAACTACTCAATCAATCAAGCTGAAATTTGGCACAGAATTAGCTCTAACTAATTACAACAATCTGACGGAATTTCAGATTTTCCGGAATCCTTTTACCCGTTCAATTATTTAATTTACCAAAAAGTGACCACCGGTCACCATGTACACATACAGACATTCTCGCCACACTTCGTATTTTTACGTTTCAGACCATTCTACATCATTTCCAGCCGAAATTAGAAATTGTAAAAATGAGTCGATGGCAATGCTTCCTTTCGGAAGCAAAAATCGTCCGATCGCTTTCAAGGCCCAGCAAAGACTTAAAAAATCCCTCGCGATCCTCCCTCAAGAAATTCAAAAACTTTATTGGCCATTCCAGGAACGCGGAAGAAACCAGAAGAGACGAGAGTGAGCTTCAAGCCTCTTCTCATCACGTGCTCACCCTAGACGGTGAGGTCCTCGCCGTGAATGGGAAATTATTATCAAGTCACGTACCAATGATCCACGAGACCGATGACTGCGTGAGTGTTTGTTCCTGCACCTGTCTTGGTACTGCCACCACAGAATTAATCGACTCTTCAGGATACCAAGGCTACCGTCCACCATCCAGCAGTGCCAGCCTTCGTTTAAAACGTGCATCTGTTTGATGGAGGGAGTATCGTCGCCGTAGTTTAATTCGTCGGTTATGTAGAGTCGATAGTAAAGAACGTTTCGGCAGCACTGGTTGAAACTCGTTTATTAGATTAACAGTGACCCTGGACATTGTCATTTGGTTTTTCACCTCCTGAATTATATGAACAATTCAACAGATGGTTGGTGCAAAAAACTGTAGTTGCGAGATAAGTAACGAATACCAAAAGAGGGGAGATGATTTCACTCAATCGTTGAGAGACTGATCTTATGAAGAAAAAAGGAATTTGAGGAGATAGTTAGATGTATTGAATGTACTATTTTTGTATTAAGATATATGGCAGATGTAGCCTCAGAAAGTTGATGACGTATGAAGAGAGTACAATGAATAAGAAGAGAGGAATTCTAACCCTTGTGGGAATTGGGTTGGCAGGTTTTGACAAATAATGTCAAGAAAATAACGTAGAATTCATGTCAGAATTTGTTGAAATTTGTCAGAATTCATCATATGTTATGATAATCTGCCTAATTTTTCCAGAAATTGACAAAATATGATGAAGATTTGGGACGGGTAAGTCATTCAATGTCATAATTTATCACCAAAAATATGACAAAATCTGATAAATTGTGACAGATTTTATAACAATATAACATAATATGTTCACTTTTCTTGAGCTGACGGTGGTCATTCGATGGTCTTTTATGGCACAATGATATGTCAAAATATGATATGTTTTGATGGAATCTGACAAATTTTGATGGACGATGTCATTTATTGACAACTTTGTAAAGAAAATTACAAGAAGAAATGTCCGAATTCGTAATTTTATGTCATTCTTTGATGAATTCGTTCAAATTATTCCCGTTCTTGTCATCTTCTGCCTCTTCTTCCAAAAAATAATTCACAATTTGTCACACTAGTCTCCAATTGATGTGCCCTTCCTGATATATTTTTTCGCGAAAGTATCTGGGTGATTCTGCGGAAATGACGCTATTTATGTCAGTACCGTTGCGATTGCGATGTGCTTCTTCAGCTCCAATTGAACGATCTTCGATGCATTGATTGTAGCCAGTAAAAACATATTGGTGTGCCTTTCGTGAGTGCCAATTTCGAAGTATCTGTGTCATTGAGCATGGTTCCTCAAGCACATTTTAGAAATGACACGGTACTTTAGAAATTACATTGACAGCACTTATTTAGAATTTTCTTCAGAATGGTGGCAGAAAATAATTAAAATTCATGAAACTCATGAGAAATATGTGGAGACATAATGTTTCATATGTTGGTGCGTTGTACAGTTAGTGATATAGTAGAGCAAATGGCGAAAAAAAGGATTTTATCAATCCATGGTACTGACATAAATAGGATTTTCTCCTGTGGCACCGACAGTTAAAGCACTTGTCTAGTGTTACGTCATGATTTCATCAGAATTTAAGAAAATAAATCCCAATAAATTCATAACATAAATTGATTTTCTCCTGTTTTTAGCCTATCCGAAGATAATAACTTGGGATTGGAGTGGGTTGAATGGTTGAGAGAAGTTTGGAGAAGGATTTGATTTAAATTAACAAACTTAATAATAAACTCAATTAATTAACTCAAATTTAATTCTCTATAATGTCCAAATTTCATAATATAAAATCATTTACTTCTAATTTTCCTTTCAGAACATTTTCTTTTCTCAATAAATCATTGAATTCAAATTAAATCCCAACATTTTAAGAACAATTCGCGATTTATTTATTCATGCAATTAGCCAATAATCTGTTGGCGACTGACGGAGGTCAGCCCAACCGCTATTTATTCCCGAAATTCTTCTCTTACGACTTACCGTTTCCTGCGTAGGGGAGAATTTCTAATGGATCCTTACCTTTGAAATGCTAGGCATATCCACTACGCCTGACCACCCGATCCGCCCAAGTCAACTCGTGGTAAATGCATTATGTACTTCGTAGAATTTAACAGAGTTATAGATTTGGTAAACATGAATAGAGAAGAGCAATATTTCCCATTAAAAGATTTATTGAGATTGTATCGGAATAATTCAGTCGAATACAAGTCCCATAGACCAAAAATTAATTTTCCCCGTGATATCTTAACTAATTAATAAAATTTAATTCTAAACTGCGTAAGCGAGAGTATCGTAGCGCATTATTTAAGATAATGGACTTCTCGATTTTGACGATCTAACTCTGCATGAGGAACACGATTTGATTCGTCCTACTAGTAAATTTTGAATTAGGCTCACCCTAGTATTTCTTTTCGTTTACAATTTGTTTCGGTGGTAATGAACAAAAGGCACTTCCTTGACGAGACGGCGACCAAGAGACCCTCCACCAGGCGAATCACGTATTACAGGTAGTAGAGCATTGAATTCAGTTCGTGATTCTCAATTATAAGAGTTAGGAAAACATTATCCAAAGGGTATAGATAGAATTATTCACTATGTTCCACAAACTATTCTCGATGCGTCAATTTCAGCAATTAAAAACTTATTTCTATGAGTCCAACCACTGACAATGAGTGTTTAGCATGCTCGAACTTCCGACTACGATGAAGTACGTAATTGTCGTGGTTTGGTTTTGATACCGAATTTACTGTAAATATCTCCTGAATCACTTTACTCGGTTTACCGCACGGGTATGCCCAAAATCAAGGGAAACGTACACGGCGTTGGTAAGGGTGAGGAGAAATTACAGGAGCCAGGTGTGATAAGATTCACTATTTAGCCGTGACTGACTGGAAATAAGCTCATTCCTCGAGTCTGAACATCGCCATTCAGGTGCTGAGATCAGCATCTAGAGCACACGTGCAAATCGGTGAGCCCAGTTGATGAGTGTGAGTAGAAGAATTTGCTGATACATTACTCATCAACTGCGCTTCTCCGGCTGCGATGGGTTCAATACACAATTTCTCAACGGAATAAAATATTATTTGTTCGAATCACGAATGGAAAATTTTATGCGAAATTTGTATATAACAAATCCATTTTGTGCAGTGCCTTTATCCATAAATAATTAAATCGTCAATTGCACAATACTTCTAAAATTAAAAATTCACAAATTCAGAGGCTAAATCACAACATTTCCGGATCCTAAATTCTGTACCCTTCTTCATATTTTTTTTATTTCTCCAGTCTGTTTATCAGTTTTATGATTGGAGTTTACGTTTTTGGGGTCGCTAATGACGAATATGATAACCGTTTTTGCGAAAGCACGGGCCGTCTATTTGTTTATAACAATTTTATCCTTTGAAACGCCCTTTCGCAAAAACGGTTAGAGATAGGAAAAAAAGTTTCAAACAAAAAATGTTCTTCACGTCAAAAGACACATTTTCTGTCGTATAACTTGGTTTCCTAACTGTCACGGATAAAAAGTTATTGTGGGTGGAAGCAACTCACACGATGCGCTAACACTTTCGCGCAGCGGGAGCGCGTTTCAGGACCGATTGTGAAGTACCGATAAGACATAGAGCAAAATTGTTTCAAACAAAAATCTTTGTCATAAAATGATACATCAAATCACTTATTACACTCTTCGCTCTATCTCCAGTAGTTAATGAGATATTCGCGGTTGTGTGCAAGATAGTGGGGCAAATGAGTCTCCCATTGCACATTCAACCGTAATTATCTCGGTAACTATTAGTGATAGAGACAATAGTTTTACAACTAAATAGATGCATCATAAAATAACAAACATTTTTGGTTCCAAACATTTGTTTCTATCTTCATTATTTCAAGAGATATTACCAACGCAAGTCAGACTCTAACTCGTCGTGAGAGCTCAAGTGAACAAACCGCATAGTCAGAGTCTGACTTGCGTTGAAAATATCTCTCGAAATAATAATGGTAGCAAAAAATGTTTGAAACAAAAAATGTTTGCCATTTTGTGATGCATCTATTCAGCTATAAAACGTTTGTCTCTATCACTAATAGTTAACAAGATAATTACGGTTGAATGTGCAATGGGAGACTCATTTGTCCCGCTATCTTGCATAGAAAAGAATAAATAAAAGAAAAGAATAAATACTCTCCAAAATAAATTCATCATACGGGAGTCATATTCCTAGAATACAAAGAAAAAGAGAGAGAGAAGAAATCCAATATTTCAAAAAAACAAAATTAATTTTCAACTCCACAAACGGGGTACATCAATTCTTAGCCCGATAATATTTCAATCGTACACAATGAGACCAATATCGGCGAATTATACACCGTAATTCGTAATAATAATAATACTCGGACCTGATACGATATTTTTACTCGTAATTCTTCTAAATTTTGTCCGATTAATTCCCTAAATCTGCCCTACTGGGCTAGCCGTCGGTCAATCCGACGCAACGAATGGACGGGTATTTCTACGCGAATTTTTCCCATAAAATCCCTAATAATTAACACCTCATTATGAGGTTAATCGAGCAAAGAACGTAAAACCTGCATTCAGCGGAATCCTAACGTGCCGGGGCACAACGAGTGGACTTAGCTGGCGAACGGCCAAAGCGGACTCGGGGAGCAGGTATTTTACCCAAAAGAAAAGGGAAATAAAATAGAAACAGGTCTCAAAACCCTAAAATCGTATTTTAGATGCACCTGGGGTTAATTAGACGTCTCATTACGAGACTAAAACTCTTATCAAACCCGAATAAATTCGGTAAAGGTAATAGGTAACAGCTATAGAGGAGGCACATCAGACGATGTTAGCTGGCTGACGGCCCAAGGCAAAGTCCTTTTAACACAGGGAATTGCTCGGCGTGGTGTCTCGAGCGAGAGAGAGTGAGAGGGGGAAGGCACATGCTTGTTCGTTATAGCCTTGTACGCCGCGGTGGCTATTCTCCCGGCACGGCGGCTATGTGGGCTCGCTTGTTACACAGATAATGTCCTTAAATGTTCCAATTTCAATGTTTTTAGGGTTTGTATGGCTCGAGAGGGGATCTGGGGTATCTTTAATAATTTTATTTTAATATAATTCAGTGATTAAACTCACCAGGGATCGTTCCAATGGGACCGGGAATTCTCTCCCACTACACCACGTCCAATGCTCAGGTTTTCTCCTCGTTCTGGCATTTAATTTTCCCTCGACGAGGCATTGATTTTTTCCTTTCGCACTATCGGGCTGCTAAATTGATCAAGGTTTCGGACCTTTCCACTAATTCTCAATGCAAAGATTTTATTTATTCTCACTTGGCTGACCGCGTGACCATTGTCGTACACAAGTGAATTTCAACTAAAGCGACACCGATCGATAGAGCGGTCGATGTCTAAGGCTCACGGCATGGAGATGCGTGATAATAGCACCGTAGCGACGGCTAGCGCGTAGAACTACGCGTTCAAATTCAACTTCATTCTAATTTTTCCAATTCACAATTGACATAATTATTAATTTTCATAAAACTTTCGAGCGGAGGCCGTTGTTGGCTCTGGCAGTGCTCTATAGGGGTTCTCGCCTCCTCGGGGATGTGTCTCGGGGTCAATACGGATCAGGCTTATGTCTTCAACAAAAACAAAGGGAAGAATCCAAAGAAACTTCAGGGTATCTCCAATAAACGGACTTTTAATGCAACTGTTACGTCAGAAATGGGTAAATCCAACGAAAAGTGTGATAACGTTTCCAAAAATAAACTTCGCCAATCAAATGTTTGAATGAGAGGAAAATATCTCAGATCACTAGATTCAGAATTGAATTTCTAGAACCTAGTTAATTGGAACGTAATAAATAAATAATCCATATAATTCCATAAATACCCATTAACTAACTCGTTCCCTTTTTAGCCTAACCTTGCGGTCAATAGCACGGATGGGAAGTAATTTTGTTCGGAAGGCACAAGGGTTAATTAAACAAATGGTTTCTATAACTGAGGTTTTATAATCTTGAAATCAATTGAGTTTACAATAATTATGATGATTTTATAACTTACGTGAATTACCTTTTTGTTTACAATTGCACAGATTTGATTACTAAATGAGTTCTATTATTCTTGGTATAAATGCAGTAAAATATCTATCAGTACAAGTTGATAACGAATCGCGAAAGATTCTATTCATTGAACGTAAGTCATGGGAGACTTGTTGGTTTTAATGAAATAAGTCATGAAAGACTTTTATCAAAACGAAGTTATGAAAACTCTATAGACATTCAAATTGAAATTGAATGTACATGTCCAAACTGTAGGACTGAGAAATTTTAGAGAACGGGTGTCTCTCTACTAGTCAATTTGAACTGGAACTGCTTAACTGTCGTTGATTTCGACTTGACTTCGAGCTGCGAACTGCGAACTGCGACTGGAACTGGAACTAGAACTGCTCGGTCTCCAAAAATGTCCCCTTTATATACTCTAGCTCTAGGCCACATCTACGTGAGATTCTCCCACTCCTAGGTGCTTTTCCGTCTTCGTCTTTTCCTCCAATACATGCATTCCTGAATCACAGATTCCATTCTCCGATAAATTCTTTCACATGAATCACAGGAAATGGCCAAGGTTTATAGGCTTGTTATTGCCGAATTTAGCTCTTCAATTTCCTGTTGAGTCGTCGCTCCTGATGATGATTCGGCTTCAAGTGAAACAGTAGCTTAGTCATTCCTAATATTCTGGATACGTAACGAATAGAGCTTGACTCATTTAACCTTGCTTCTAATATTCTAAATTCGTTTTTCTATTATCAACTTGTAATGATATTTATTTCGGGAATACACCTTTCTCCCTCCATAAATGATTATAATTCATTATCAACGCATTTTTTTATCGTCGTCTCTTTATCTATTTTCAATAATTTTTCTGGGTCATTTATTTATTATTCAATTCATAGATTTAGTCAATTAGGCCTTCATATTAGCTTTATTTCTTTGCGGAAATATTTAATTATTAATTATCTTATAATTGGAAAAATGTATGTTATTAACATTTTTCGATGGACGTCACACAACCTTGACGATCCACGAGGTTATCAATGGTTGCTATGGGCCTCGGGCCTTCCAACTAACACGTTAACGTACCGGCCTGATCCTAAAAACCCGCTAAACGAGCGGTAATATTTTAATTACCCCTATGCATTTTCTCGGGGATTCGGATACTAAGATATTTCATACTCAATCGCGTAGCTTAGTATGTTGGCCAATACCGTGATTAAATCGGAATTCCTAGCTCATATAGTTGACTTAATTATGCTCACTCGAGATAACTCGACCATATAATGATTAAAACAATGATACCCAACCATATACACAAAAAAAGAGATTTCTAACCGTAACTCCGAAAAATCGGATACTTGACCTGCCTCGAGACGCGAACGTTCCGCGTATTTCGATATTTTTCTTTAATCGCGTGGTCTCATGGTGTACTCACGCTAATTTCTGGTTTTTCCTCCGGTTCTGCAGTTGATATATGGGATTTCCCCAAAATCCCTTACAATTCAAAAAAATTCACGTTAACTTCTCACTATAATTCAAAATCAATAGAAAAGATTAAAAATCTTAATTTCACAATTTAAATCATCTATTTCCTGAAGAGATGTTTCGTTGGAACTGACTATTTTCTACCGCGGACTGAGTACTGGGTGTAATGGGTAACCACTCGTGACTTTGGGGTGCGCTCAAACAGTTTTATTGACTGACTGTTTGATTGTATTAATTAAAATACGTGCAAGCAAATTTTTAATTGTCTTAGTAATGAGGAGGGGGTATACCGCGAGGATGGTGCATCACCTCAGTACGGATACCCAAACCTCCTGGTGATAACGCGCTTGGAGACAAGTCCAGGTGTTGCCACCTAATGATCACGTGATCGTTATATAATTTATTATGAATATTTTTATTAAATTTTCAGGCTTGATTTATTTTTCTTAATTTTAATATTATTTTTCCCGTAAACTCTAAATTTTTCTCTATTTTTCTACATTAAATTTTCTCTTCTAGCTGGTTTATTTTTTCTATGAAAAATATGAACCTGCCAGCGAAAAATCCGTGAGACCTCCTGCGTTTAAATAAAATTCAACTCGATCGTATTTTTCCGATTGAATTGAATATCCCCATTGTTTAACAACTCTAAAGATACTAAAAGTTCGAAAATGATTCTTCCAGAATTCATCATTTGATTCCATTGGAATTCGTTACTCGATACATTTATTTAAACATTTCAAATTTTCATATTTTTAATTTTCCCTAGAATTCATAAATTCTATACGTTCATCAGGATGTAACACTAGAAAGATCCTGTCTCTCCAAGAATGCTTGGCAAAATAGCTATTCATGCATTGTCTTATAATTGTGGTGAGAAGAGTAATAATGGGATAAACGCCATTTCCGTAGAATCACCCATATCTCCGTTACATGAATTCATGATTATTAGACATTTATGGTAGCTCATATTATAATTAACCTGATTATAATAAGCACTATAACCTCACTAATAAAATATCTCAGATTGTCCTGGAGGATAAAGGGTGTACATTTAGTGCTCTGAGGTATGGAGTTATGCCTATATAGCTATCTCTTGGTCTGAATTGTATTCAAATAGAATGAGCGCAGACTTGAATGCGCATGTGCCCGGAAGTTTTCCCCAGCCATTCACATTCCCATCCCCAAATGCGGGATTTTTCACAGGACTAAGTAAACCAGATTTGGGACAAAACAATTCAGCATTCAGGATGGGTTTTGGGATGGGAAGACCAGGTTATGGCTTGGGGCAAACATTCGGGCTGAATTATGGAATCGGTAGACCGGAAATGAGACTCGGAAGTCCAACGTCAGGCACAAATCCAGGATTTGGCAGGACAGAGTTCGGTCTCGGAGGTGTAAATGCAACACCAGGGGTCAATATTGGAGCTGAGAGCCCAATTGACGATACTGGGGGCATGAACACAGGGCCAGGGTTCAACTCAAGTTTCGTAGGACAAGGGATGGGGTATAATCCATGGGTAGATCATTCCTATGGGGAGTATGAGAAAGTGAGAAACGCGATCAGACCATTGCCAAAATTTGAAGCTGGGGACGATGTGGAAAGATTTATCATGAGTCTAAATATGTCACGTAGACTTTTAAGACCGGGAGATGAATTAAATTTTTCGCATCAAATTTTGCCAAAATTCGGCCGCAAAGCAAGATTGGCAGTGGAGTGCGCACTGATGAGCATTAACACACTTGACGACCTTGTCATGAAACTTTGTCTTTCGTTCGGGACTAGAGAAACCCTGCGTCAAATTATGGGGAAAATGTCGCGACTTTATCAGCAATATGGGGAGTCAGTGACCGATTATGAAGCGCGAGTCAGGGTCCTTCATATAAAAGCACTGAGTCGACTTGACACGGATCCGATGGCAGATCACGGAATCACACCTCATGGGATAATGTTAAATATGAGAGAGGCATTTCTCGCAGGACTTAGAAAGGACATCAAAAACATGATGATCGCCATGACACCCACCTCTTTCGACGAAGCCGTTGGGATCGCTGTCACAGTCGAATCCAAATTAAAAGAAACAGATGATCTTGAGCACCTCAGAAAATTTCACGTGAAAACAAAACAGTCTTAAGGGCAGGTAAAAATTCGAATGATGGAATCAATCGATGATGACGCCTTTGAGGCTGATTTGAGGGCAATAAATATTAAAACCACGACGTCGGGAAGAGCCGACGGGCAGAAACGCGGCCCTGCTTGCAACGATAAAGGCAATACCGAGTACAGGGGGGGGGGGGGGGAAATCGGTATGATAAGCGAAGAAAGAAACCTAATACCGGTGATAGCGCTTGCCACAGATACTCAAGGCCGGAGCACTACGCACGGGATGGTAGAACTTCTGCTCACTTCATCAAGCCCCCTCAAGACGCGAATTCTAGTGATGAGGAAGAGGAGGCTCAAGAGCAGAGCAAAGCGACTACTGCTGCCACCCCCTCTCAAAATTTAAACTAGATGAGAGTTCGGAGGATTTACGCGACACCGGGCTCGAGGAAGTGGACGAACCAATCGCGTAAGAGGGAGAAATTTTGAAAATCACCTATATTAACTATAAAATGTTAAATGTTCCACCCGCCCAAAATAATTTAAAAATAGAAAAAAATTATGCGGGGGGAGGGATGCTTTTTTGTCGACACAGGCGCCGGCATTAATATTGTGAAATCCGATAGATTAAATCCACAAGTGAAAATCGATCGATCGGAAATATTTATCGTTAAAGGGGTTACACCAGGGGAATTGAACACTAAAGGTCACGTGACACTTAACGTAGAAGGGATAGAAGACAAATTTCATGTGGTAGATCCCAACTTCCCCTTTTAAGAAAATGGAATAATCGGTAGATCATTTCTAAAAACTGGGGCAGTTAAAATTGACTATGGGGAAGATTCGCTTATAATAAGGGACAAAGTACACTCGTTTATTAATACGGAGTTGTTTTTAATCGGGTTTATTATTGGTTATATTGGTTCTAAATGCAGGTTTTTCAATTAAATTTCAAGTGGATAGAAAAATCGTTTCTTTATTAATCGCCATCTTGCTTTTAACTAACTGTCGGTAAACAAGAATAATACATTTTTATCAAATATATGTAAGGACCTCTTACGGCCTCACCAACATGCTGGGACCTTGAAAGGATACCTTTCAACAAAAATAATATCAGTCACATTAACATAAATTAAATGAGCAACATTATTAATCTTCTAACATTCTTTTCCTTTCTCTAATTAAATACTCTCTCCAAATTTCTTTAATCAATGAGGTATTCATCAAAAGAATAATTTCACTGTTTAATTAGTCATTGGTTCATTTTTATTCATCACCCGTTGGAAACGGACACAGTTTCATAATCGAGCGCTTGAATGTGCTCGTTTCCGTCCTGACCGTGGCTACTCTGACTTCTTCATCACGTTCAGGGTGGACCTGGACTACTTCAACCATGGTCCACTGAAGGGGGGGAACATTATCCTCAATGAGGAGAACTAGAGCACCAATCTCAATTCGTTTACCAGTAGAGCGCCATCTAGCTCTTTTCTGCAGTTCCTGCAAATACTCTTCCTGCCAACGACACGACAGCAGTTGACGTAATTTTTGAAGATGTTGCCAGCGAGACAAACGGTTATCTGAAACCTCGAGATAATTATTTTGCACAGGTTGAATCAGTGAGTCGCTTGTGAGGAAATGGGCTGGAGTGAGAGGTTGGATATCTGAAGGGTCACTGGACAGAGGAGTTAAAGGACGAGAGTTCAAAATTGCTTCAATTCATAATATTCCTCGTACGTGAATATCTTATTTAGACAGACAGTGTATAAGTGTCTTTTCATAATCTTGACTGCAGCCTCCCATAAACCACCAAAATGTGGAGAACGAGGGGGTATGAAATTCCATTTGATTTTTTGAAGGGCAAGAGCAGCAGCAGTGTCTGGTTCGTTTTTCCTCAGGAACTCAAACACCTTGTCCAGCTCCCGTGAAGCTCCAACAAAATTGGTACCGTTGTCAGAGTACATTTGAGTACATAGTTCACATCGAGCAGTAAAACGACTCAGTGCAGCTAAGAATCCCTCAATTGTTAAATCAGTTACGAGCTCGAGATGAGTAGCTTTGGTACTAAAGCAAACGAACACTGCGACATAAAGGAGAGTCTACAATAGACGTGCGTGCATTACGTTGCGCGTGCGTTGAGACTTTGCGCCACTGCGTGTGCGTCGTACGGAGTACGTACAGCGCGCTTCCAGGCTGTCGAATTTAAAATAACCCAAAACTCATGCTATGATTACGAAAAAATATGCTTTTATGAATTAAATTCTTGGGAATACCGTGTGGATTTCCTCTTTATCAATATCCTACTCAATAATTATGATCATGACAAAACTATTTCGACAGCGGCAGAATTGGATATAGGTTAAGACCGTTGCAATGAGCAGAACTCCTTTCATTCATCAACATCTCCAAAACCATAGCAGATAATATGATCAATTAATGAATTAACAATATTATCACTTAATGATTAATTATATGAATTAATATTCTGACTTTCAAGAGAGCAATGAGTTTAATTATGACCCAAGACTCAAAATATAAAACTGATGAATACAATAGCATAGGAATTTATCGAATGATACGCGATCCTCGAAACACATGAGAGTACTGCCAAGGAGTTTGAGCATTTCCGACTGGAGAAGTAAAATAGTCTCGAAGAGTATTCCGCTGCTCAACTGCTATTCGAGAGTTACGAGATGCATCAATATTCCTCTGCTCTCCAACTGGTCGTCGCCAATCAGGAGCACTGTACAATCGGGCTTCCTCTGGTAATGCAGTTTCTGTATCCATTAGGAAATTATGTAGGCAAGCTGTCGCATTCACTATTGAAACTATATCAGAAGAATTCCAGGCTAAAGTTCGGTGTAAAATTTGGAATCTAGATGATAAGATCCCGAAAGCATTTTCAATACATCGCCTAGCCCGCGATAGTCTATAATTAAAGACAGTTTGTGAAGAATGCAATTTCTCTCCTGGGTATGGAGTCATAATGAATTTGGTCAGTGGAAACGCTGCATCAGCAACAAATGAAAAGTATGTCATTTTATCGCACCCTGGAAGCTTAGCAAGAGTAGGTAAGTCAACTTCATCGGCATTTAAGGCTGCGGATAAATCTGAATAGCTCCATACCCCCCCCCCCCCCCCCGTCACTGATGGATCCTGTAGATTAATTCCATATTATTCCAAAACCAATTATGTTAATGCATAAAGACGATGATTATTGAAGTTACCAACCGTACTGGCCAACATCCACCCAGTTGAATCGGTACCAAGCATCACATGATGCCATTAAAACAATGCTGAAGCGTTTTTTGTAATTATAGTACAGGAATCCTGAATTGCGAGGTGCTTGTATCATAATGTGCTTGCCATCGAGAGCTCCTAAACAATTAGGGAACTGCCACTTGTGGTAAAAACCCTTTGCCACCTTCTTCCATTTACTTTTATTCATAGGGGGAAGATATATGGGCTGTAGAGCCTGGTAAATTGCTCGACAAGTCTCGGGTATCAATACATATGCTGTAGATTTTCCAATACGGAACTGCCATGCTTTTGATTTGACGCTATCAGCATGAGCCAGATAGCTAATGGAAAGTCGGAAATTTAGAAAGATTAGGATCGATACAAATTATCTCAAATTCTTAATCATACGATAAGGTGAGTGCCAATCGGAGTTCAGTCTCTAGAGGTTTTCTTCTACTCTTTTTGATTAAATGTGGGGTTATCAATTCTAGTAGGATATCGAATTGCTCGGGCCACATCCTGGTGAATAGAAAGAATTCTTCGTGATCAGTAAGCTTCATTTTCCGAAAGATTGTGGTGCAATATCCGTTGTCATTTCGTGATCTATTCAATGGTCTAACCCACCATCTACGAGTATTCTTCTTACTTAGCCACATTAACCCATCTAATATCATCGTATTCAAAGCTAAACCAATTAAGAAGAAAGTGCACTCTGTTATCAGATGACGAACAACCGAGGCAAAATTAGAAAATGATAGGAAATAGCAAAGAAAAATTCTAGTTCTCAAGTAAAGAATGTGAATGAAGAGAACTCATTTTTTCTTCAGGGAATTCTTCAGGAATGTTTCAGTAAACTGCATAAGTTTGATGATGTATTTCATCTGGAAATCCTCTGGAAATTTATCAAAGCAGTAGGCCATAATTTTCGATGGGTGATGGGCACTATCAATTTGAGACTGAGAGATCACCGATTTGTTTGGACTAGGGCGTGCAAGATACTCTGGAGTTGATTCCCATTCGTTAGTGGATTAAGGATCCAAGGATCTACGAGATTTTTTCTTTGGAATGTACACTGAGCCATCATCTGACTCATCAGAAGAGAGGATTCGATGCTTCAATGCGAGAGAATCATGTTTAGAGTTAGCAATCTGAGCTGGACTCGAGTGGTACAGGCTAGGGTTACAACGAACACCATGGTCTTCATCATCACTGGAAACTACCAAGAAAAGAGTTTCAAATGAGTTTCAAAAGTGTCTACTTTGATTTTATGGCCAGAGTCCAGATTTACGTACAAATTTCAATAGTCTGAATTGGAGAATTGGCATTTTTCTCTACGTGAGATTTCTCATCTTGCTTGAGATCCTTTTTCTCTATTTCCAAATGACATTGTTGATTGCTTGAACTCATTCTTTCTCCCTCAACACTAATTTTCTGACACATAAATTCTATTCGTTCAGACCTGAAAGTTATGAATAAGTTGCTCGATAAATTGAGATACAAAATTCCATAGCTGTATCCAATCGTCTAATACCTATTCATCTTAATGTTCAAGAACTTCAAGTCATTGAAATAGAGCCAGGTGGACTTGTACTCTGCTGATTGTTTTTCCAGCTGGTATTCTTTCACGTACATATCAGCCAATGCCTTAAATCTCATGAAAGCAACGGTGCCTGATCAAATAAAATTGAATGTGGAGATTTCATATTATTATCATAAAAAATAGCTGGTTACACGAAAAGTGGATATTTACCAGATATCATGGGGACCAGTTGTTTTCCTATCGACTCCCAAGTACTGCGATTTTCTTCTGTAGTGTAAAATAATTTCAACTTCTTGTCCCAAACTTCTGGGTTTGATTTAACCACTGCAATTAACTGCTTATTGAGAGCATCCATGATGATATTTTTTGCACCAAGTTGATAAATAAATATTTCTCAAGGATAAAGATAGCTGTATTGATATTTTCAGAGCAACTGTCACTATGAAATGATTTTCTTTTGTTATTTTTCCATTGATCGATGCAAATATCATTCAAAAATGGACGCCAAACAGACGATGCAATTAATTGCTTTGGTGAAAAAAAATCTCCCTCTATGGAATAAAGAATCTCCAGGATACAAAGATTCCAAGGCCAAAACCAAAGCTTTTGAAGCCATTGGAGCAGCCATCAACCCTCCCGTTACTGGTAAAGATCACCAAATGATTGATAGTGAACCTACCTATATTTCTGTCAAAATTTATTGATATAGGTACAGAAGCTGCCACGAGATTCAAGTCCTTACGAGACAACCTGGGGAAGGAATATAAAAAAGTACAGAACTCAATGAAATTTCCTTCTGGCAATGGTGGCTCAGTTGGAGTTTATGAACCGAAGTGGACATACTACTCAGAGATGTTGTTTTTGAAGAACTATATCCACCCCAGGCAGTGATTGAGCTTTTCTATAAAATCTCTAATAGTGCTGAGGGAATTATTGACTATACTGTTTCATTAAAATTTCCAGGACTGAATCCAATATGACTCTAAATGTGGAGCACACCAAGCAGCCACTAAATACCGCCCATGACTCTGTCCTTATAGAATTGCCAGACTGGTTGAAGTTGCCCGAGGGTTTCATGGACATTGTAACTCCAGAGACAGTATCTCCCAAGTCTGAATCTCCAACTGTACCTGTGGAGCATGAGCAGACAAATACATCACTCCAATCACAGAAACGAAGTGCTGATTCTGGTATCTCTCAATCGAAAGACTCTCACAACGACTCAACAGGAGAGAAAATACCATCCAACTCATCCAAATCTGCTCATCAAAAATCCCCAATCAATTCCCAAAACAATAAATCTTTCAACATTGAAGACAGTTGTTAGTACCAAAAACTCAATCTTAATTTTCAACATCTCAATAAATACCAGAATATGTCGATGATAGTGATTTCGAAGAAAAAATCTTGAAGGACCTTTTATTTAGCCCTGAAAATTACCTGCAAAAAAAATCCTCCGTCATTTTTCTTTAAAGGGCTTATTCACCAGATAAATTGACATTAATGAGATATGAACTATTGACTTAGTAACTTTCACCAATTCTCTTTCCAATTGTGTTTTTAGCTGATGAAGAAAACAATAGCTATTCTTCAAAGGCCCAAAAAATCATAAAACTGGAACTAATGAATAACAGACAAGTAAAACACGTAACACCACCCCTTGATCCTTTTGCCATCAAGAAAAATCGGAAACAGAATCAGTGGGGTGAAGAGCTGGCCCACGCAGCTTTCAAAACTGCAGAGGTATTGGAGAAATTTAATTGTCAATCAGTAAAAAAAGTCGATTCGTCACAAGAGGATATGCAGCGAGCTACTGCCGTTATCCCCTACAGTTTACTATTTGTATCGGAGAAACGACGAGTCAAATGTATTCGAGAAATGCTGCAAGTTATCGAACGATACCAGGAAGAATCTCGACTGGACCCCTAGAGATCAGAGATCAACTTCACAAATTTGTTAATTCTTCTCTCTCAACATTTTTCTCTAATCGATTTACATTAATTTCTTTTCTATTGTTTATTATTGATTATTTATTTTATTATTGATATAGTGAGGAGGCAGATTGTCAGAATAGAGCATGTTGTGCTACGTTATGCACCTTCAAATACCTATATGTATCCATGAAAAAATTTACTTTTCGTGATTTATATATCTCCTTCTAGGCTGTCAGATAGTTTACTTTAATTTCGTGAAGTTTTTTCAATTCTGCGCTTATGTTTAAATGATGCTGATACATGAAAATAAACTGGATTGATTTGAAATTATCGAATTTTTATTAATGATGAATTTTGAGACAGCATTTTTTATTTTCAGAGGTTAACTTGAAGGTATGATTTCGGAGCACGTTGCGATCACAGCGTTCATGACTCGACTGACGTGACGTTTCGCTGCGCTTCACCGCTGCGCAGAAACGCAACCGCGACGCGACCCACGCGTGTCTATTGTAGACTCTCCTTAAGCTTTGTACACATGGATCCTACCACGACGTCTACTCTCTCGAACCCGGCGTAGTCCACGCCTATTACGGTGAATGGTCGAGTGTAGCCCTTTACACGATCTGCTGGTAAATCTCCCATCAGGACCTCTGGTCCGATTAGTCGATAACGAAAGCATCTTACACATCTTCTGATTATCTTTTGAGCTTCCCTGCGTCCACTGATAGGCCAGTAACGTTGGCGTACAGCATGTAATAGCTGTTCTGGTGGACAGTGACGCAAACGCTCATGTTCCTGTCGCATGATAAGACTGGTGACTCGGTGCCTGGCCGGTAATACCCATTGATGCTTCTGTTCATTGCTAATCTCCGCGTATTGGAGGCGTCCCCCAACACGGATCAATCCTTCCTCATCTAGAAAAGGACTGAGGGAAGACAGAGGGCTCTTTAATGGTAACTCCCGTTCCTCCTTCAGCCAACGAAGTTCAGTGGAGAACTCTTCAAGTTGCATTCACTTGATGACTGTTTTTTCTGCTCTGTTAATTTCCTGAATTTCCAGAGCTCCCAGTTTTTTCTCACCTGTGAAGCAGAGTCTAAACCGGTAGTACTGAGCTATGGCTCTGCATAATTTCGAGTAAGAAGAACATCTGCTGAATATCGAGAAATCAACGGTGGAAGCCATGGTGATGGTCGTATTTTTCAGTTCAGGTAGATCACTAGCTGGCTCTTGCGTGTATCCTGGACATCGCGGACTCTCTTGCAGCCAGCTGGGACCATTCCACCAGAGGGAGTTATTTATCAAATCGCCTGGTGTACATCCTCTGGACACCAAGTCCGCAGGATTCTCTTCTGATGGTACGTGCTGCCAAGTTGCCTGTTCCGTGAGGTCTTGAATCTTGGCAATTCTGTTTGCTACAAAGGTCTGGAGGAGTCTTGGCTTGGTCCTGAACCATCCGAGCATAATGGTACTATCACTCCATAATCTTACTTCAGCGATTTTTCCACCGAATGAACTGATAACTGTCTGGTACAATTGGGCTAACAATAGTGCTGCCTCTAGTTCCAATCTTGGTAAAGAAATTATTTTTAAAGGTGCAACCTTTGACTTTGAACATAAAAGTTGAGAATGTGTGACTCCGTTGCTGTCCACACTGACTGCGTATAAACACGCACCGAATGCACGTTCTGAAGCGTCTCCGAAGCCAAATAAATCAAATTTATCACGACTATTACCTGGGACCACGTTCCTAGGTATTTGAATATTGTTTAGGGATGGCAAGGATAAGTAATATTCATCCCAGACATCTTGATGTGCTTGAGGAAGTGTTTGATCCCACTCCAATTCCTCTGGCCACAATTTTTACATTATCATTTTTCCTCTGATAAGTGTAGGTGATACCAGACCGAGGAGATCGAATATCTGAGCAATCCTTGATAGTACTGATCGTTTGGTATTTACAGTTCCCTTGGGCGAGTCCACCTGGTAATGTAAGGTGTCTGGAGTTGAATTCCAAAGAAGTCCCAACGTCTTCAGGGCCTCTTCCTTGTCGATGGTCAATAGATTTTCAGTTTTACTCTGTTCTGTAAGGTGCTCAAGTACTTGAGGATGATTCGATTGCCATTTCCGGAGTGTAAATTGTCCTCGCATCAAGAGCTTTGACAACTGCTTTTGTAAATTGATCACTGCTTCCACGGTATTTTCACCCGTGAGAATATCGTCCATGTAGAAATCTTCATTCACAGCTTCAGCTGCTAGGGGAAATTCTTCATGATAAAGGGCTGCTAATTCTCTCAGACAGCGCATGGCGTGGTAGGGAGCACACGCAGTTCCATAAGTCACTGTGTTCAATTGATAAACTTGAGAAAGTTGATTTGTATTCTTCCTCCACAGGATGAGTCACAATGCTCGGTCATCTGGATGAATTTCAATCTGTCGAAACATCTTTGATATGTCCGCGGTAATGACGTACTGATGAGTCCTGAACCTTAAGGTGATCTTGAAGATGTCTCTCTGAAGATTAGGTCCAGTTAGGAGCTTGTCGTTGAGTGAAGTACCCAGAGAAGTTTTAGCCGAGGCATCAAAAACCACCCTGAGTTTCGTCGTTATGCTCTCAGGTCGAATCACTGCCTGATGAGGAATATAATATGTTTCTTTGAATTTAATCGTCTCGGGGTCCACCAGAGACATGTGATTTCGTTGAATGTAGTCGTCAATGAACTCACCATAAGCTTCTTGGAGCTCTGGATTTCGACGAAACTTCCGCTCAACTGATTGTAGCCTCTGTAATGATTTTTCGCCTAATTTTCTAACAAAATCGTAATTTCCCTAAACATCATCGACTGAACGCAAAATTTGGCGAATCATTACCTACGTTCTCATATTTCCACCATTCTGAAACGACAAAACCTTACCGGAACGCGAACTGAATTCCAGGAATAATTAGCAACGCGAAATCAACGAACCGCAACCGTATCAAAACCTTATCAAAACTAAATACTAATTATCCTGAAACTCGAACTGCAGAACTGAACGCAGAATAGTGGAGAGTATGAGGGTACGGATTTACTCGGTTGCTCAGTGTGCGGGTCGTGGAGAGAGGGGTGGATTCGTTGAACAAAGCATCAATTACCCAAATATCAATTATCAAGAGAAGATAAAAATAAGATAATAAGATAAAAAACTAGCTGAAAAAGGTCGAGTATAATAGTCAATAATAAAGCAGGGGATCAGCTTTACGTGTTCCTCTATTGAATTCCCTCATACATAGTTTGATCCAATTTTCAAACAGATTTATACATTTTGACTCAACATAATCTCGAAATATCAGGGACCGAGAACAAAAGTCCCGAGAAAAACTAAACGTCATTCTGTAGTTTAGTTCCCAAGATCGCTCGAAAATATAATTCCACAAGTGAACGAAAGTATCTGAGAAGTTCTCGATAAGAACAAAACCAGAACAAAACTATCAAGAACGTTTGCATGAAGAACAAAATGAGAACAAAACTCCGAGAACAATTCTCACTGAGAACAAAATGAGAACAAAACTATCGAGAACAGTTCGCATGAAGAACAGAATGGGAGCAAAATTTCGGGAACAATTCTCACTGAGAACAAAATGAGAACAAAAGTCCGAAGAACGTTCTCGCAAAGAATTAAATGAGAACAAAATCGGGGTGTATTTATCGTGAAGAACGAAAGGAAGAATTCAATTTTAATCCATCGGGCTTCCTAGGTTAGAGGGGTAGAATACAATCGCTGAGAGCCACTGTTCTACCTTTTACGGACCAGCGGATACATGTGATTTTGACAAAATAAAATCATTTTGTTTTCTGATACTTCTCGGATACGGTATTTCAAAAATATGATACATTAATTCTTTTTAAATCTAAATTGAGTATAACAACATCTGAACATATTTTAAATATATCGGAAATATTATTCTCACGTGCCTGGAATTGGGATTTCCAATTTGAATATTATTCCTGTTCACTTTGTAATTTTGATCTATCCCAAACATCACTCAAAATATTAGTAGTTTGATTAAAAAATGATCTCATGGAATGAACGGAATGAAATTTGAGGGAAATTTTGAAACAACAATAATAAATTTATTATAGCAAGGTGGCGAAACGTTACATACTGCATCATTCTCCAAGTCACTAATTGTAAGTCGATAGTCAACTGTTCCTATCCATTTCTCTAAAGTCTCATTCCAAGATAAGAGATTTAATTTAAGTGCCTCTAAATCGTCAAAAATATTTTATGGCGATCGAACTACTATAAATTTAATGAAAATTATTGTTTTACTAATACCATCATGGACAATGAGGGATTTCAGTAGGCACTAACGGGAGAATTTTTTTTTAATAATTCGTGAAGCTACGAAAACGTTTTTGTGCCATTTTCTTAACAAATTACTTGTTTCTGAGATGAATAAATGATTAGAAAGTCTTAAATCGTTGATCAAAGTTCGATCCCATTGAGAATCTTATTTTATATATTTTAATGAAATAGGTATATCGAGAGAGTTTGTTCTTTAAAAATTTCTTTAGTGAAAAGAACTTGATATTTTTTTCTGAAATTCCGAATTCTTTGAATGAATAAATCATCCGGACTCTCTTTTCCTCATTCTCCTTTACCAAATTACTGAAGGTTTTGCATATTTTGCCTGTTTATATCATATATTGAATATTATATATATATATTATATTCCAATGATTGAAGAAGGAAAATGTTCCATCTATACATTCGACTTGAAACCCAATGTGAAATATTCAATCCATGCATTGAAATGAGATATACTAGAATCAAATATTTTTTTATACTAGAATCAAGTATATTTTATGCTATAATCAAGTATATGAAAATACTTGATTCTAGAATTTTCATCAGTCATGAAAGTCATCAGTAGGAATCTGAAATAGTGCGTCACCATTACGCAGGTCAACTCCATTGCAGGTGCGAGACATGACACCCCACCCCTCACCCCCTAATTCCCGAAATGAAACCGAAAAATTCCGAGAGGGGTGTGATCCAATAACATGGATTGCCTATGAGTCATTAGACAATAGCTTATGACCAGGCATGGGCCTCCTCAGGTAGGCTCAGAGGAAAGTACAAGAGGAGTACAAGAATGTTAGAAATTCATGCCTTAAATTCTGCTTTCTTTTGTCCACACATTGAGGAGATATTCAATTATTTATAAAGTTGCGTGACGCCCTGTCGCCTAGTGTATCACCAAATTTGTGTATGTATAATTCATGAAATACCGCATTCACGGAAGAATCAACAGAATACTTTTTTGTTGGAAAAATATGAATAATCATAATACGATGGTTATTTTTTGACGAATGTAAGGTTTGTGCATCATTTTTCAAGTGAATGGGTCAGACTGCTCTGTCGCCCCCCGATACTTCACTCCAGTGAAAATTTAACTACGTTTTTTAAAAGGAATTAGTAGAAAAAAGGAACATGGAAACTTTTTTTCCGTACGTAGAATCATGATACGGTCATGGGCCAGTAAGAGCAAGGGACTTGCAGTGACGTCATGCACCCATACACTGGGACTTTTGTAGTGCCAGTTTTTGGCTCGGAATGTGACTCATTCATACTCGGAAAATCCTACACAATTATGAATTTTTAACAGCATTCTTGATGACATATTTTAAAAAATATATAATTATAATTTATCAAATAAAACATTATTTTTTCAAAATTTTTGGAGTGCGCCTTCAATTCTACAACGTTTTTTCCAATTGTTTATTAAGAAAATAATCATAATTTTCACTTTTTCTAATCGATATTTTTTCAATTGGATTTATTCAGGAAATCTAGAATTTTTATTAACGTCTAGCTAAAAATCATTGTACTGAGAGGATAAAAATTAACATATGTTGGATATTAATCCTTATCATCAAGACAATATTTCTCAAAAGGAAAATATTCACTTTTCTAGATCAAAAATTCTATCGTTAAACATTCATTTCTACTGAATTTCCAGTTGGAAAGAAAAATAAAATTTATGGAAATACTCGTTCATCAAACGGAATGGTAATTTTTTTTCAAGAAAGTGTAATGACCAAAAAATCTTAAGAAAATCATAATCCATGGAATTGTCATGCAGAAATGCGAAGGGAAGGATGTCCCCACCCCTCTCCCCACCCTATCGGCCAATCAGGCTGACAAGTGTCGTCTGAGCGATTACCTTAAAGTTTAAGGCTTAAACAGAGGTATAAGAACGATCGCACTTCATTCCATTCGCTACTGCAGTCGAGTTGAGTGAATATCAAACTTTTATCTCTGCAATAACTAAGTCCGATATCCACAATGACAGATAACATCACAAATAATCAAATCTCAGATTTGTCGCCATCAGTGAATACAGGAAGACCTCGTTTCGAATTCATCAGACAATATTTTAAATATTGCACTGGGCTAAACGTCAGTCAGTGCAAAATAGGTTCATGCAGAGCGCATATCCAGGTAAGTTTTCATAATTGAACTAACGATCTATGAGGCATTTAATATTCCCAAATTGAGAATATTATTCCCGAATTGAGAATAAAATATGCTCGATTCTGGCATATAGATATTCCTGATTTGGGAATAATATTCTCAAATCGGGAATAATATTCCCAATTCAGGCATATAATATACCTGATTTTGGAATATTATGTATGCTTAAATCAGGCATATAATTGCCTGATTCAGGATTTTTTTTCCGTGTGTGCAATGAAAAATGTATAGTAATAGATAATTCTCGTTCGCTACAGAGGGACCATGTTGGCAATATGGAAAAGCACCTACATGCCTTCCACAAGAGAGAAGCGGCTTTAGTTCGTCAGGAGAGGGAAAAAATAGAGGTAGCGAAACTTCGCCGATCAAATGCGTTGTCAGTGACGATTACTGTTGAAGAAATCAAGGCTGCCTGTGTTGAATTGGTGACTACGAATGGGCGGCCATTCGCATTGATGGATGACAGCGGTTTCAAGAAGATCTTAAATCCACTCATCGTCGCTACTCAAGGCAATAATTGGACGATATCATCAGCCAGTGTGCGACAGTTGGTGATCTCCAAAGCTGCCGAAGTACGTGCATCTATACGCGCTGATGTAATGGTATGTCTCTCTTCCCATTGAGTCATTCATTAGGCTCACCTCGATAATTATTGTATTTAATAAATACTATTTATCTATATTGTCATACCTTAAATATGGAATAATTTCTCAATTACAGGGAAGATTGATCTGTCTGAAGGTTGATGCTGCCACGCGGCACGATCGAGGATTTCTTGGAATCAATGTGCAGTTCATCGAAAATGGGGTCATTAATGTACGGACTCTGGGCATCATCGAACTGACGGATAGACATTCAGCAGAGAATTTGAAAAAGACCACCGAAGATGTGCTTAACGTTTACGGCATACAAATTTCAAACATCTATTCTTTCACTTCCGATAATGGGACAAATATGGTGAAATTAGGGAAGCTTCTCTCGGATACTCAATGTCTGTTGGGTTTTCATGAAGATGAAGCTAGAGCTGATGACCTGTCCGAGGATAACCCTGTCGAAGAAACGACTGAAACAGTCAATGTTGGAGTACTAGATATGCCCGAAGAGTGGATGCCAACTGACAACACTCTGCTTATCAACACTATACGTTGCAGTGCCCATACATTGCAACGGTGTTGAGGATGCGTTGAAAATAGTCACAGGAATAAAAGAGACAATGGCTAAAGCCCGAAAAGTTGCAAAAACTTTGAGAACACCGACAATACGAAAGCTCCTAAAGGCGTCAGTTCCGCATGGCAGAAAGCCTCAGCTCGACGTGGTCACCCGCTGGCACTCAACGGCAGACATGCTACAGTCATTGATGGAGGTGAAAGCCTTTTGCATCGAATGGTCAGAATCTCACAAGACTCCGGCATTAACCGAGAAATAGTGGCAAGACATTGAGGCCAATTAAAATCCTTGTTGCCAGCTAAAATTGCAGCACTGAGACTCCAGGATGAACAACTAACCCTAGGGGGATTTTACGCCATCTGGATTGAATGCAAAGTCGAGACGGGAGACGTTGATACTGACTTAGCCAGGGAAGTAGTCAAGGCCATGGAAAAACGGGAGGCACAGCTGATGGAAAACGATGCTTTGCTGGCTTCGGTGTTCCTAGATCCTCGCTATCACCCACTTCTTCCGAAGAAATACCACGAAGCAGCAATCACGAAATTGGAGCAATTGTGGAAGAAGCTCCAAGAAATGGACGCAGATGAGGCCAGCCCTCAATCAACCCCCTCAGCAAGTCAGGGGACTTGTGACACTGCCCGTGGACGACGAACAGACCATACGAGTTCGGGGTACAACAATGATAAATTCCAGGAATTATTGAATAATGCCATTGCAGACCGTCTGAACAAAACTGCCGAAAAATCAAGTCTACGATGCCTTCTGAATAAATTCATAGATTCGGTAATTTTGGATTCAAAAGAAAACATTCTGAGTTTCTGCAAATTTAAGGAACATTCAATGCCCGAACTAGCAAAATTGGCCACAGTTGTACATGCTGCTCCAGCAACACAAGTAACGGTGGAACGGTTATTCTCTGGCATGAGATTTATATTTGGGACATTAAGAGCTAATTTGCAGGGAGACATCTTGGACGACATCATGGTCATTCGGTGTAATGACCAGAACACCAAAAGGGCTCTAGGAGTATCCATGGAGTCCAATACCAGACATCGGAGGAGACTGGTAATGGAGAAGTCATCACTAGACCCATCCAAAACACCATCTCCGAACACCATCGAACATGCCCCTGTTGAATCAATGGGTGAAGAGATCTACAATTTCCTACAGGCTGGAGATAGTTCAGAACTGGAAAACACCCTCGAATTCGGCGTATATTGACGAATTGACATGATAAAATGCCCATTTAATGGAGCTCCATTTTACTGTTCTTATTGACGATTAATGTTATAATTTGATATTAATAAATTTTTGTACTTTGATTTTTTCCTGTTTCTCCTTGGCATATCATAGATAATATCTATTAGATCTAACATGGCTAACTGGGATATTTCGAACTAGAGTATTACTACTGAATATTCCTGAATCAGAGAGGAAAAGATGGAATCTTTATAGATTGCACTCTATTTTATTGAAAAGATCTTTCCAAAAATTCGTTCATTCCAGGCAGATACCGAAATATTGTCCAAGAACTCCGACGCAGAAATAAATGAGTCTTTTCTTACAATTCTATCTGTGAATTCATCGAAGAAGGGAAAGTCTGGGAAAAGATCATTTGAATGAATATGTTACACTTCCTTTTCCTTTTCTATATGGAAAACTTTAACACATAATTTTCCCCTTTTTGATATGGATCTATTGACTCAAAGTAGCTTGGTAATGAATTACAAGCTCGTACTGACCACTCTATAGATGTGGAGATATTTAATTATTAAATTTTTCTATGAAAAAGCGTGAGAATTTTCATTTTAATCATACACAATCAACATCATTCAAATGACATTTCCCAACTTATTTTTTCTCCCAACATCTTCTTATAAATACATAACGGAATGTTAAAAAAAAACTATAGATCATGTTGTATCATGTGTCAAAAAATCAAGCAAAGAATTACAATTAAAAAATCTAATAACATTTTCTGGCGATTCTCTGTAGCTATAAAAAATCTTCAAATTTTATGGAACTGATGAGGTACTTTAAACGCATTCGCCCACCTACGATGAAAAAACTAGTCCATTTTTAATTAGCAATCGCTGTAGCCAAGAGTGGTGCACATTTTCCTTCCGCTACGGACCTATAACGTATAAAGGAGAGTCTACAACAAACGCGCGTATTTCGTTTACATCGCGTTGTAATAAATATAATTCAACTGTTTTTCAATAGTTTTTGATAGTTGGAAGCGTTGCGTACGTCTTGCGATGAATTCATCGTAGCATCATCTTATTAATTACCTTAGCAACATCGCGTAAACTGACAATGCGTGTCTGTTGTAGACTCTCCTTTACAGTGGTTCTCATTTTTCATTGTAACGCGCATACACCACCGGAATCGCCGCGAACATTCACACTTAAAGTTCTCGATAGTTTCGTTCTCATTGTGTTCTTTGCTAGAACGTTCTCCGGACTTTTGTTCTCATTTTGTTCTCAGTGAGAATTGTTCCCGAAATTTCGCTCCCATTCTGTTCTTCATGCGAACGTTCTCGATAGTTTTGTTCTCGTTTCGTTCTCAGCGGGAACCGTTCTCGAACTTTTGTTCCCATTCTGTTCTTCATGCGAACCTTTTGAATAGTTTTTCTCTCGTTCTGCTCTCATCGAGAACCTTTCGGATACTTTTGTTCCCGATTTGTTCTATTGTGAGAATTGTTCTTCACACAGGCTTCTCCTCCGTGAAGAACGAAACCTAAACTCGTTCTCGTTCTTGGTCCCTGATTAAAAGCCAAATATGATTGCTGGCAGGGGGGTAGAAGGCATCGAAAACGTGAAGTGCCTTGAAACACCCATCGATGGCTTCATATGCACTCTGAACTGGGTATAGTACCTCATCAATTGATACAAAAACCTTTTCGCTCTTGGAGATGTGGGTGCCTTCAACAGCGATGATATAAGGCTGGACTATACACCTTCCAGCAGCTTTGATCTTGTTGTCCTGAAGGCTCCTGATATCATCTACCTTAGTAACGTGCTCCACGAGACTGTCTTTTGCATCAGGAATTGATGCTCTTCTCCTCGATGTTTTAGTAGCTGAGCTGGTACTAGGTTCCTCATCAGGAATGTCCCTTGTTCGTTTAAGGCATCCTTTGGGTGAAAAAATGTGGCACAAAAGGAGAAGTTGCGAGAGAACACGTCCGTCAGGGGTAGTGTCAGGCAAGTCGATTGTGCCTTTCAAACTAATACCAACAAAATCAGTGATAGTGCAATAAGGTTCATTGAGGATAATTTGCATAAATTCTCCACAGAATTGAATCTTGCTCCCCTCTATTAAGGCTAATTTATCGAAGTCTTTGGTGATGAGAGTAAGGGCCACCAAGGGATATCTCTTTGCGTCGATCCAATTGCGACGAAAATCAAATGTTATGATCCAATGGATAATTCATTCAGGCAGTGGGCGAATGTTTTCCAGCAGCCAATTATAACTCTTTTTAACCTCTGCTGGTTATTCTGAAAATTAATCGATTAGTTGAGATTGCAATTGAAAGAAAAAAAAAAATTCAGTGCACAGAGGAGGCCTTGATGGATCAATCCTAGACTTGACTCTCGGATGCCTAGACCTGACTCTGGGATTGATCCATCAGGTAATAGCTTCATAATATTGAGAAAAGTGTTCTTGATTGAAAAAAAAGTCGATTCAATTATTTTTACGATGACTTTCATAACTTGGAGAGAGTTAGAGTTGTATGTAGTGTCGTCCTAATGACAGGGACATTCTCATCATGAATTTGAATTCATTTTCGTAGCAATTTTAATATTTTTTTAAATGGTATAGATATCTCAGGAATAATCTCATTTTCAAAATTCTTATTTTCAGCAATTGACAAGCTCTAATGAAGCTTTTCAATCTCTGCACAATGAGATTGGAAAGTTTAAATTAAGATTTTTTCTTTTGGTGTAGATATGAACGGAATTCGCACGATAATAACTTGAAAGTAACTGTAAATTTTGATGGATTTTTTGAGCAGTTTCACCATGATTTTGTTGCAACACTAAATGAACAAATGAGAGGAGAGTTGATATTCCACTTGTTTTCAATATTCCATTCATAAATTGAAACATTACCATTCACTCTTGGTCGGTTAGCTGGGCCTTCAGAAACAGTGGTTCTTCTCTTTTTTATTTCTCCAGTGCACGTTCTCCAGAAATTTTTCTTGTTTTTAAAACAATCGAAGATTTTTCTTTTTGGTGGTCCTTTAGTCTTCTTAGAGGAGATGTAGTAGGTCTTTTTGGATTCTCCAGGGAATAATATCTTGATATTTTTTGCCAGTCTGCTGTAATGACAATACTCCCACCTGGAAAATTGTGTGAAGATTAGGGGGATGTGCTTGTGAAAATTCGCGATGTTAACATCGTAAACTAATAACTACTTACTTCCATGAGATCATAAGAAGTACTTTTACAATAACTTCAACAATGATACCAGCGTATGGTCTTGGTAAGACTCCAGTTCTTGTAAAGTGTTTCAAGACTGCAGATCCATCAAAATCACTTTTAAGTATTTTCTCAAGATTTCCTGGGGTGAGGTGCTGGAAAAGTTCTTTTTGTTGGTCTACCAATTCCTCCTCATTGTCGTCATCATCATCACTGTTATCGTCATCTTTTTTTTTCTCAGTGCTCTGTTAATGCGAAAATAAATTTATAAATTTGTTTATAAATTCTGTGGGAGAGAATGGGAGGACAATGAGAAAAAAAGCGCATTAGACGTTCTTAGGAATTTATGTGGAATAGAAATGGAAACTTTTCATTGAAATTCATTTTTTCAGATTATCAAGAACAATTTTTCGACAATAATTGAGTCTTCCGGTCATTTTCTAGGAAGCGAGAATGGACTGAATGAACACTACCCGTTTTTTAAATGAAATTCATTATTGGAAATAATAAGAATTTTTCAGAAAAATTAGAATCATCTTGTCGAGAATTAATTTTGAAGAAATGTTTCAAGTGATATATTTTGTGGGAGGAATTTCCAGCGCTGCGAAAAAGTTTTTGACATTTTTTTCTACGATGATTAGCTATCGGCTTTTATATCTCAAAAACTTAAAAATGATAGGATATTTCCCAATAGTTTATTGGGCATGAACGAAAGGGAGAAGGTTTGCATATCGAAACTATGAGCGTTTTAGCGAGAGGTATATTAGTACAAAACTTATCTCAATGTTGATACGCAGGAAATGTTGACGGAAATATCCCATAATTTTTGACAGTCGAAGGGTATTTAGTAGATTATTTTTTCCGCTCTAATTTCGGCCGATAACAGTACATTGTTTAGGTTTATGTGACATATTTCATGAAAATTGGGGAAATATATGTCAAATCTGTACAAGATGATTGAAAAGCTACAGAAAAATTATCAGCTTAATTAGTGTCACGTGACTCCGAATACTACACTCCAATTGGCCGAAATCAAGGTAGAAAGAATAATCAAGATAATCAAATAATCAACAAGAAGGCAATTTTCAATTATTATCATTAACCAATTACATGATAACATTAATACCAGTCACCAGGGAACATACCTGAACATACAATTCATCCAATTTTTCTTGCAATTTTAGTCGATCGGCGATAATGGGAATTAATTCTTTTAGGATTTCAGGTTTGCAGTGTAATTTTAGTAGTTGTTCTGTAGTATTCAAACGATGTGCTAGGAGGAATCAAAATAAAATAAAAAAACGTGCATCATGACATTGACAATATTCATTGATGATTGCATGCAGGGCAATTCAAAAACAAATTGAACATATTGACGAAAAAATGAGAATAATCGATATTTTGAGAATTACTGATTGTTTACACTGATTGTTTACATTTAGAAACAATATCAGGATATAGAAATTGAGTGTTCATGAGACTGCCACCAAAAATCCTGAAAACAATTCGATTTAAAATTTCTCATTATCTTCTAATTTCCGAAAAAAATGCAGACTTTTCTGAAATGTGACATCCATCCGAGATACCACAATGAAGAGAGAATTGCGAATCGAAAAGTATCGAGACACGTCTTGATAAAAAGGAATCATCGCAAGATATTCGAAGAAACAGTACCAAACGAAGTTGTGCTACGTAATCAGGCACCACCAGAGCGGCAGTAAGGGGGAGGGGAGGGGAGGGAAGGGGAGTTGCACTCATTTGGCGTAGAAATTTTTTTTCGTTGGAATATTCGACCTGCTGAATCCAAATATTGAGGTGCCCACTGAATTCTGGTGAATGAACAACTGAATATTTATTAATCAATCGAAATTTAACTCGGGTATCTCGATATTTGGCTTCAACGGATCAAAAAGCATTGAGTTCAATAAAAAAAAGAATCAACCTGAAATGTGTGCAGAACATCTCCCCACCACTCAACTTATGACTCGCGCCCGGTTGGGGAGGGGATTGTGCCGGGCTATGCTACTCTCTCTCCTTCCTCTTCCCCCCGTGATGAGAGTACAGGACAGAATAAGGGATCTACCGATAACCCCTCAAATTTTATAAATAAAAAAGTTTTCCCCGCGTTTCGGTAGTTGCTTTTTTACTCTCAAAACGTCTCAATTCCATCACCGTTGGCCGTCCATAAGATAATACATCCATTCTTTGCCATTCTCCCCAGTACACAGTAGTACATACTATTGGTTCTCCGCATGTATTTATCAGCCTGATTTTCTTGCATCAAGAAAGTATAAGCCTCAATCAAAATAGAACATCTTTGCTTACAAATTATGAATATACAGCCAAGAATATGAGAACTCTGCATTGACCGTCCCGAAAATTTGGTTCAGGAATGTAAAAATTCTAAATAAAATATAACTTTCTTTTAATGTTTCAAAAACTCTAACATTGGTTGTTTTCACAATTCTTGGTGCAAGAAATACTGCATTTGGTATCAACCGGTCAATACAAATGAAAAAAAAAAATTGATAAATAAAATTCATGTTTATGGTGGAGTCGTATGACACATTTAAGGAATTATTTTGAGGAACAGGTAACTTATACACTTCGACTAAGTGTCGGTAAAAGTGTGCACATCTAATAATCTCAGCGATCTTTTCGAGAGCCTCTCATCGGGGTACAAACATGTAAACTTTTCCTTTTTTTCGCGTCCAAAATGAAAGAAAGTCCCCACTACTATGCTGTAATGATATTGAGACAATTACTTATTTTCTGTTAAAATGAATACCAACCGCAAGGGATCCGAATATTTTCTTTTCATCGGATTGTGAATCACATTCGCGGAATTAGTTTACTATCATGTGGACACCAGTTGCGATTTGCGATGGATGATAAGGACCTCGGAATTCTTATCCGAAGAAAAAACATTCGCGTTGACATCCACTCTTTATTTACTCCAAGAGCGCATCTGAATGCTAGGAAAGTGCGTAGTAACCCAGGTTGAGAGACCCGAACACCCGTGGCGTATCTTTGTTTTGTTTTGTTTTGTTTAATAGATTACATCACCTTCTTGCCTTGAAGTAAAAGGAAAAGGGGAATTTTAATACAGTTCCATCAAATAAAAATATGTGCGTGTGCGGACGAGGGATAAATGACTAAATTTGGATTTATCATAAAGTGTTGAAAAAGATTACTCACTCTCAAATGCCCCAATGTGCTCAGCCAAGCCCAAATCGTCCAATAATTGTGATACGTAGGTCTCAGCGATCTTCTACATTCCTCAAGTGATCAATTATAAAAATTATGATCCGTCCAAAAATTCTGTGCCTCCACCGCTCACGTCACTATTTAATAAATCACTCAGAGACACCTTCCTCCTCGGCGTGCGTGGTAGAAGTAAGAGCGCTGACAACTGAGCTGCCCCCTTGCGTCATTATTTTTGAATACTGCGTAATTTTGAACCCCGAAATGATTGTGTCAATCCGTAAATTCTTGTCTCAAGAAATGAGAGCGAAAAACGCTAGGAAAGGGGAAATCGTCGGCGAATTTCGGAGAGCTTCGGTTATGTTTGTCACATCGACGCGCAGATTGAGTGCGTCGATCGTAAAATTTGAATTACAGCTCCTGAGATCGATTGATTGAAACACAAATTTCTTGAAGCAAGAAAAAAATTGATTTCTACAACGACTCATTTTTTCAAAAATTAAATTTAATCGAAGAAAGCGCCAAGGGGTGTGGTAGGAGTGCAATGGGCATTCGAATTGTGGAACTCAACGAAGCAACAAGTTCGTGCTGCTGGCGTGATTAACTGAACATTTGTAAAATTCCATGTAAGTAGTTAACTATTATTGACGTTATGATGGAGTCTCGAGGATAATTATTTATCGGATAAAACGAAGAATGGCTTTACTTGATTCAAGAACTTGTCTTTTCTCAGCTCAAGAAATAACTATTATTCAATTCCGCGCCAAAAGCGCGCAGGTCTTTCATTGGATATATTTTGTTACCTACTTAAGTTATGAAAATTTTATAAGAGGTAACAATTGTTATGAATAATCAGAGCAATATTTTTTCATTCATGCTTTTCTTTCATATGCGATCATTCTCAAGATAGAACATTTTAAAACAAATAAATTGTTGATAAAAATTAAACCGTTCATTTTTCGAGTAGTTAAAAATAGTTAACTTAAAATCGGGACCCCATAAATAGAATGTTTTATTCTCAGTATGGTACTTTTATTATATAATTTAATATTATAGCAGAATGAGGATGAATAAACAGACTCGATTGATGGTTCTGCTGATCGAGGATCATCGAGCCACTTGGGATGAATACCATTCCTCCCATTATCGACGCTTGATAAACATAAATTTTCATCAAGTTGCATATAATGCAATATCATATTTGGGAGAGGAAATCACAGGTATGTATCAATCCCAATTAAAACAAAATGGATTTCGATCAGTAATCGGTAAAAATATACTAATGAAAGGGTTTCCTAAACCCTTTCATTAGTATATGAAAAGAGATAGAAGCGGAGCCGCGTGTAGAACGCGAGTTAAAGTCGTTTTAATGATCATAGTCCTATGGAGGGGGACGGAGCTCGACATAAAAATCGAGATAGAAGCGGGGCCGCGTGTAGAACGCGAGTTAATGAAAGGGTACAACGTATTGGAACAAGTAAATTTTCATATTTTCTGAAATACAAAATCGTCTCAAAACTCTGAGATTTTTAGGGAAAATTAATTTTTTTTTCTTATAGAAATGATGGCTACTGAAATCATTAGTTCAATGAGGACATAATTTTAGAATTGTTTAAAGAATTTCAAAACTCTAAAACTAAGATTATTTTACAGTGGTTCCCAACTTAGTGAATTATTAGCATTTCTTCAATTCCACAGTACCAACTCTGAAGAGAAATTGGGCCATCTTAAAAAAGTGGTGGCTGCAACATCAGAGACGCTTCCATGGAAATGGAGCTATCAACTGCCCAATGGAAAAACATGTAGAGGCATGCAGAGCCCTTCAGTTCTTACGTCGCGTGGAGAACTATTGCATGTACATCAGGTATTGAAAGCACTTCACCTATACTGTCACTTCTCGCCCATCTATCGCTCCAATTTAAGATAGTTCCGCAGTGTTCATAGGTGGAAAATTTTTTTTAATGTGCTGAATGTACACAATTTTGATGTTATGTTGTTTGGAACATTGTAGAATGAGCCCCAAAATTCAGAAGATAATGGCTACGCTATTTGACATATGCGCATCAAGAAACATCGAAAAAACACGATAGATTGAATGTTTGGCGATGCAAATATGAAAAAATGGTATAATCAAAGTACTCAACATTTTTGGAATTGTTTTTTAATGTACTTAACAAAGTTTGTCGATTCAGTACATTAGAGAATTTTCCCGCTTATAAACACTGTGGAAGTTCCTCCAAGCACAATGGAAATGAATTTTCGTTGAATTTTTTATGGAGTTTCCCTTATGATGAGAGAGCCTGAGAATTTATGGTTTTCCTGTTTTTTTTCATATCAACAAAGGGGTGAGAAGCGAAGGAATCATCACAACAGTCCACCACCTCGCCGCAGTGCACGTCGCAGTAAGAAAATTCGACGCAGCTGTTGCACCTGAAGTGGCAGAGTGACAAGTTCTATGAAATCGGAATCACTCTCATTTTTCTCTCATTTATCTTATATACACTGATTATTATAAAAAAGAAAAAATGTATCAATAGAAAGAAAACAATAATTATTTTGATTTTTTCTCCATTCTATGTATTGAACTGTGTCATCCAATGAGCTTTTAATGAATAATATTTATAGTTCACATTAGGTCATATCTTCTATGTGATTTTATGTTTTTATTTGAGAAGAGAATTGTGCTTAATAGGGGGATAGAGTGAAAATTTTGATGAATAGAAAACTTCCTGATTGATGAAGAAGTTGTGTGTCACATTGAAATTTCAAGCATAATATTTATATCAGACGCTAATTTTAATTTTTTATAAAATTGAATTGGCCAAGTGGTCAGCGCGTCTGCCTCCCAAATTTTTGATCCGGGTTCGAGTCACCTTAGGTTTTGTTTTTTTTTTCCACCCAAAATATTTATTGATGTGTAAACATCTTTTCGCTCGCCCCTACCACACTCTGGCTGGGAGCGATTTGGTGTAAATGCGACGGAAGTCTGTAACCACGCAGTCCCTCAGGCGGCCGGCCGATGTCGCTAGTGGGGATTACAGACCCATACGGCGGCGATGAGATGTTTACATATAGATCTCGAGTACTATATGGCTCGCTGGTTTTTGATGTGTAAACATCTTTTTGCTCGCTCCTACCACATTCTGGCTAGGAGCGATTTGGTGTAAATGCGACGGAAGTCTGTAACCACGCAGTCCCTCAGGCGACTGGCCGATGTTGCTAGTGGGGATTACAGACCCATACGGCGGCGATGAGATGTTTACACATAGATCTCGAGTACTATATAGCTCGTTGGTTTTTTTCATCAAAATTTACTATTTAAAATTCCATTAATGGATAGACATCAACTTTTTGATAGTAATTACGGAGATTTTTTTCTCCCTTTTCATAGAAAACTCATTCATGACATTTCTACAATGATGAAGTACTTGCATAATGTTTTCAGCATTTATAGTTGAACATCAGAACTCCCATTCAAGCCCAATGTTACACTAGTTTACTGATTATTTCTCAATCACTCGATCATTCAATTTTTTTGATTTTTTACTTTGATGTCCCATTTTGAATTGTTTGGGAATATTTCAAAAAACTGTGAAAAAATTGGCAAGTCTACATTTTAAAGCAGTTTACTGGAATAATGGAAAATTTACTATTATTGCAAATGAAAGCCTTCTCTCATAAATCACCGATAAATAAATTTTCTATAAAGTAACTAATTTTTTCGAATTTATCAAAAATCTATTCACCTTCTGGATACTACGAAAAATGAATGACACGACAAAAAAAATAAGGTTTCTGCGAGTTTTAACAATTTGTATTTTATTTATCTGTGAGAAGCTAAGAAATGAAAATTATCTTGGAATTCTTCATACCCAATTTAATTTGAGAATTTGATTATTGAAAATGGTCCAATTGAATATTGCGTATCATATGGTCAGTAGCAAATGATAGAAAGAACTTCAGCATTACCTTGATTATTTAATTTTGATGAATCAAATATTTTATATGAACTGTATCTAGCGCGGTACTAGCTAGTGCTGCTGATATACGGCTGGCAGATTTTTTATGTGGACACGTTTAGGTGTGTCTATTTGGCCTACATAATCCCTAGTAAAAATCCTCCCGGCTAAATCTGAGTTAATGGTATAGGGTGCATGGATGCGGTGGCTGTCGTTTTCATTTTTCGTGGAGCGGGCAGTAAGATGTGTCCATTTTAAAATCCTCAAGGGGACTCGAACCAGGATCAAAAATTTAGTGATCAGACCCGCTGACTGTTTTGATTTTCTCTTCATTTTCTTAATTTTTCAAAATTATTTTGTTGAGATTTTTATTCATTCAATGGAAGGGGGAGAGGTCTGCCCTTCAGTCCATGGGGGTTTCAGCTCTTCGAGTCCTACATTTATGGATCGTAAATTTAAAAACATGTGTCCTAAAATTGAGAGAAAGCATCCTTAATGTGAGAATTTGGTAATTCACATTTCACTTAATGGAAATCCTGGAATCAAGTACATTATTCTTGAATCCAGAATCGGTTTTTTTCGTGATTTGAGAATATTTTTGTGCTCAGATGAATATGAGTTCAGGTTTCAGAATTATACTACCATACAGAAGAATGATGCTCCAAGTATAATGAAGAGATAGAGTATATTCATCAGTATATTAAACTTCGATTTCACCTTCTCCCATCCTAGTACCAGAAGAATAATTCTTAATTGCAGAAAGAAGGAATCTTGAACCGAAACTATAGATATGCATTTTCGAATCAATATTCATCACCAGCTCAGATATGATAGGTTGAAGATAAGAATTTCTTATTTTATACTGGAGCATTGGTTTCTTCGAAAATAGTACAGTCATTCAAAAAAATCTTATGGCTTCAATAGGTTTTTCGCCTCATATAAAGTGTTGGCTACTGACGGAGGTCAGCCCAACCGCTATTTATTTCCAAAATTCCTCTCCTACGACTTACCGTTTCCTGCGCAGGGGAGAATTTCTATGGATCCTTACCTTTGAATTGCTAGGCAAATCCACTACTCCTGATCACCCGATCCGCTCAAGTCGACTCGTGTCAAATGCATTATGTATTTTATTAGATTTTACACACAACGTGAATAGAGAAGACAATAGTTCCATTGAAATATTTATTGAGACAGTATAGGAATAATACAAATCTCGTAGCCCCAAAATTTAATTGAACCCGTATTATCTTAACAAATTAATAAAATATAGTGTAGAATGCGTGAGCGAAAGTATCGAAGCGCACAATTTTTGATAATAAACTGGACAATTTTGGGCGATTCAACTCTGCAAGAGGAATACGATTTTATCGGTCATTCTAGAAAATTTTGTATTAGGCTCACCCTAGTGTTTCTTTCTTTACAATTTTGTTTCGGTGAAAAATAATGATACTTCCTCGACGGGACGGCAACCAAGAGATCCTCCACGAGGCGAATCACGAATGCAGGTATTATTGCACGGTGTTCCGTTCGTGATTCTCAATTTAAGAGTAAACTATTTCACTACGTTCCACAACCATTTCCGGAAATGTGTATAAATTATTTCACTATGTTCCACAACTAACTACCAAAGATGTAATAAAACGTATTTCACTATGTCCCACTAACTAACTTCCAACGATGTAATAAAACTTATTTCACTATATCCCACTAACTATGCTTGAATCGTCAATTTCAGCTTACACTGAAATTTTCACGTATAAACTTATTTCCATGAGTCCAACCAGTGACAACGAGTATTTAGGAAGCTCCAACTTCCGACTACGATGATATGCGTAATTGTCGTGACTAACTATGAATTACTGTAAATAACTCTTGAATCACTTTACACGGTTTACCGCACGGTTATGCCCAAAATCAAGGGAAACGTACACGGCGTTGGTAAGGGTGAGGAGAGAATACAGGAGCCAGGTGTGATATTGTTCACTATTTAGCCGTGACTCCTTGGAAATAAGTTTATTCCTCGAGTCTGAACGTCGCCACTCAGGTGCTGAAATCAGCACCTAGAGCACACGTGCAAATCGGTGAGCCCAGTTGACGAGTGTGAGTAGAAGAATTTGCTGATGCTTCACTCATCAACTGCGCTTCTCCGGCTGCGATGGGTTGCATATACAATTTCTCACGGAATAAAATATTTGTTCGAATCACGAACGGAAAATTTATATGAAATTTTGTATATAACAAAAGTTAAAGCGATTGTTCCTACGAAATCATGTATTTCTTCCAAATAAAAATTCTATTTACCAGTGGGGTCCTCGCCAGGAGAATAAATGTTAATATTCAGGAAAGAATTATTTTCGTTGCATTATATAACGGATGGATTGAACTGAGAACTTAAGATTCTGGATAAATTTGAAAGCTCTTGAAGTGAGTAATAACCTGGTTTTAATGTATCTCTTTCATTATGGCTAGCAGAGTATTCTTGAAAATAAGACTCACAAAGGAGTTAGTTGGAAGAATCAGATCGAAGTTGTGAAGGAATTGAGGTTGCCATTGAATTAATACTCTATCAGATTCATATAACATTTTCTTCTCTTCAATATTTGTCACAAACAGGGTGAATGTAAATGAATTTTCAACAGATGAAATAGACTTCTTGCCCTGAGTATTCCAAAGAGTACTACGGATTTCTATTAGTTCCAATAGAGAAGATTTCCAAGCAGTACATCAATTTTACGTCGAATACTCATTTGCTAACTATTAATGATTACTATCGTCCTTTGACATGGCGAATTCTTTAGAAAAGAAAATATGCAAAAAGCAATGTCAAAGAATGGAAAATTTGTAGGAAATCGGATCCGACACTATCCCTCACTTATTCTTTCTGTATGTAAGAAAATAACGAATCCATCTAATTATTTCTTCAGTCAAGTACTGAACAACATTCTCCCCAACTTTATAACTTCTCGCGATGAGTTTTTTTGGTAATATTTTTGCTCAAAGATTTTGAAGTTTATACTACGGCATTATCGACTTGATTTAATAATATTTTATTTGATGGATCTAGATTTTTCTTGGGTCAAATAAGTCCGTTTCGAAGGAAATATTTCTTTGAACCAAGAATGAAATTTTCAGCCAAAAAGCTATTTTCCTCTCAGTGTAGTGGGGGGTAAGAAGGACTCCCGGGGGAACAAATAAAAGACGGAAGTTACACAACTAATTCGGTAGTGAGCCCTCACGAACCAAAAAAATGAGTTCAAGTGTGTTGGAAAAAAGTATTATACTGACGCGTCAAAAGATGCAAAGTTTTGTGGAAAAGTGATTGAATCCGATACTGTCATATCAGTGACCATTATTGAAAATCAAATTACCGGGGAATTTGAATAAATTAAAGATAATTTTTGTGACGATGAATGGACCGAAGATATACTGACACAGAATATGAATCCGAATTTGAGTTTAGTCCTCAGCATTTTGAATACTCATGTGAGTATCCGTGAAGCAATCCGTGAGAGATATGAAAAAATAGATAATCGAAAAGTTGAATTGAGGAAGTTGTTAAAAAAAATTTAAGTTGGCAGTGGGCTGAAGGTCAAAAAGAAGAGTACACTAAATTTGATGATTTATTCGAATTACATTTGCTGTTTTATGGTGAAATATATGATAAACATCCAGCTGATTTGATGCGTTGGAATCGACGAATATTATATCTGAGTGATGAAGAGACTTTATTGAGCGATACATCGATAAAGAGGAAGGCAAAAAACTTTGATGAAATGGATTGTATGATATCGTCGTTGATGAATGCACAAAGAAAACAATTGAGAAGAATGAATCCTGAGGCATTATTGGATTCGGATTGTGAGGATGTCTATGGCATCAATAAGCTTTTTCAACGAGAGCAAGATCTACCTATAAGACGTTTGATGGAAGAGGAGCTTAGAAAGTCGAGGGTAAGTCAAATAAAATCTTGTCCTACATGATCAAAAATTGATAATTCTCTTAATAATGAATTCTAACTTCAATTATTATTTTTCAGAATAAAATACATGAGATTGGGACTTCATGTTACTGTCTCGTTTGCTTTACGTTATGGTGGGATCCAGATAGTCGGGTTCGGGGTCAATAGATCCATTGCCAAAAAGATCCCCTCCAAAAAGATCCTCCAAATAGATCCCCCAACAAAAAAATCCTCAACAAAAAGATCCTCGACGAAAAGATCCCCGAACAAAAAGATCCTCGACAAGAAGATCCTCAACAAAAAGATCCCTTCTTACAATTATATCAAAATCAAACTGCCAGGCCACACACCAGCGCCAAATCCCCACTATCGAACATTCCCCAAATAATAATAAATCGCACGAGCCAGAATACTTAACAGTAATACGATGACAACAACAGCAACATGCCTCTGAAACTATTTCCTAATCAAAGAGGTGGTCTGTACTTAGCAGAAAAGAGATTTTTCCGGACTGGGGGCGGATAAAACACGATTTTCTGGGCTGTTTTGAGAGGGTAAAATGATGTTTTTCGAGACTGTCTGAAACCACGCCAGAGTATCGAAATAGTACATTCGACTGGTATTTTCGAGACTTCGACTGCTTCAAAAAATCACCACTCAGATACTGAGGTCGCAGATCAATCAACGCATGCGCCTCAAATTCTCAAAATACCTAGAGTCACGGGACTTTCTCATCATTAATAACCTCCAAGTGGAAGTGACAGAATACGTATAATAGTGCATTATTTATTCATTCTCTGTTATAAAATATTCATAAACATGGATGATTACGAGAGAGAATTTTATGAGAATGATGACAGTGATATACCAGAGCATATTTTGAAACTTTCCAAAACTTATTCTGACAATTATTTACCTGATCAATCAGGAAAAATATACGAAAGATGTTATGAACAGTTCATGCAATGGAGAGCAACTGAAAAAATAATTGACTCCTTTGATGAACGTGTCTTCATTGCTTACTTCGGTTTATTATCACAACACATGTCCCCAAATACATTATGGTCAAAATTTTCTATGATTAAAAAAATTATGATAAATAAACACAATGTGGATCTCGAGAAGTATGCACAATTGAAAGCTATACTAAAAACGAAAGCCATTGGGTACAAACCCCAAAAAGCCAAGATATTGATGCCTGAACAGGTCAAAAAATTTCTAGAAAATGCTCCTGATAGTGAATACTTATTAAAAAAGGTAAGTTTCATCAACTGACAAATAAAATAAATGAATTGTTCATAACCAACTTCTTTAAACCATTTTCTAAGAAGAAAAAAAGTGCGTGGAGTCATTCCGCGCGGAAGAAGTGAAACTTCATGATGGCAAATTGGAAACATGAAAGGATTGAAATCAATGTTATTGTAACACAATATTTTTGGCAAACACAAATTTTTATTATTTTTCGACAAAAAAATTTTTTCAATTTAATTCTCACTTTCAGCGGGCGCTGTATCCATATTAATAATATTTACAAGTGGATTATGATAGCTAAAATAATTACTAGTTACCGTATTTGATAACTCTTTTTCCATCTTTGCTCGCTTTCGTGCTCTTTAATCACGATAATATTGAGCTGTTTTCCCTCTTGATCCTCTGGAACCAGTAGAAGTTCTGGGGATCGCTACCTCATCTCTCCCTTCAAAATTGATTTAAAATTATTGTTATTATTGTGGAGCATGAAAATGTGTTTTCCGCGAAATTGTAAATTTAAACACGTAACAAACAATCCCCGAATCAACAGTAACGTACCTTCACATAACCTCGACTCCACTGCGTCCCCTGTAGCCTCCTTTTCACTCATTTTAATGAGGGATGTTGGGCAAAGCTTAAGCAGATGGCAGCAGGCAACTAGGTAACCCATATGTCAAATGAGTTAGACAAAGATGGATAGATGGATGCTATCCTCGTCTGGCTCATGCAAAGTGACCTAGTTGCGTGGCGCCATTAGTGCGTGCTTTGGCCACCAACATTCCTAATTATATTCAAATCACAAAATCACCACACACTATTATTACACTCCGAAATATTTCGTATGAAACATCAAATTAAGATTTAAAATTAACAAACTGATTCTAAAACTGAATTTATTACAAAAATCAACACAATTAAAACACTCGCATTGAAAACCCATGTGATGCTTCACTCAACTAAGGCATCAACACTGTGCTGCGTAACTAGCATAGCACGCGCATGCGCTCTGAATGATATGCCTGTGGGACCCCTTTCTCTCTCTCTCTCTCTCTCTCTCTCTCTCTCTCTCTCTCTCTCACTCCTCTCTCTCTCTCTCTCTCTCTCTCTCTCTCTCGTCTCTCTCTCTCTCTCTCTCTCTCTCTCTCTCTCTCTCTCACTCTCTCTCTCTCTCTCTCTCTCTCTCTCTCTCTCTCTCTCACTATCTCTGCTCTCTCTCTCTCTCACTCCTCTCTCTCTCTCTCCTCTCTCTCTCTCTGTCTCTCCTCTCTCTCTCTCTCTCCTCTCCTCACTCTCTTCTATCTCTCTCTCTCGTCTCTCTTACCTCTCTCTCTATCTCTCTCTCTCTCTCTCTCTCTCTCTCTCTCTCTTTCTTTCTCAACCCCCATTTCCTCGCGTATATATATTTTTTTT